>FIZR01029293.1:0-10402 GCA_900060175.1 Ferrisia virgata
GAGCTCATACGTGGAGAGAATTTTTTTGAAGTGTCTACCAACCAGTTTTTCAGGGTACCAAGTGAGAAAAAAAATAATCGTTATTTTTGACCCACCCTAATACTTAGGTCACTCAAGCTGACCCTTTTCTTTAATTCTCCTGAACAGAACCGTCACCATGATGATAGGATGGTGTGTGAGGGTCAGCAGAGTAAAAACGTCTTAAGGTCGAAGTATAAACTGCCACATTTCAAATCTATGTGACAGAACGAAGTCTGTCGGGTTTGCTAGTATTCTATAAAATCATCAATGTTGTTTTCTGGTTGACTTGAAATCGCCTCCATTTCGAATATATTCAAAAGTGGGCACCTCTTTCAATCAAAATTGACCAAAAAAAAAAAAATCATAGTAAAACTTTTTTTTTCCCCAGCACACAACATACAGCTCGATGTTCGTATCCAAATTACCATTCGCGAATCTATCTGTATGGCTCTACACAGCGAATACAAAAATAGGTATATTACGTATATAATATTCCTATACCTAGTGGTACCTACCTACCTCTGCCTGCCCCCTATAAACGCGATGAAGCAACTTAACGCATAATATCTGTACACCGTTTAAACGTTCGCAGTAGCGATTTGACAGTTGAAGGGGATCTCTCATAGAAGAACTAATGGGGTTAATGCAGCAGCACGTTGAAGAAGCGAGTTACGGTATCGCCCCCAAAAGGGATTTGTAATGTAAATTATACTAGCTAAATGGAGTTAAAGTAAGTTTGACGTTTTGATATTAAGCGAACCGTCTTTATACCTCTCGACGCGACGTTGTACTGTTATATACCATAAATGTGTACCTCCTTTCGTCACCACCTCCAACTCGTCTCTCGTCTACATTAAAACGGCATTTGAGAGAGAAGCCCTGTTGGCGAAGGGTTGGGCTAGGGCGGGGGTGAATGTTACTAAATCGCCTGTCTCTGTTGTTTGATTTGCGGCGCGACGATGGCAAATTATCGTACGCTAAATAATTTCCACTTCTAGTATTTTTATTATACACCGACGACGACGACGACGATGATGATGATGATGATGAGCGAAGCTAAAAAGTTAAAGAAGCAAATTGTAATAGGCGAGGATGACTGCTGCGAAGTGCGAAAAGAGCAGAGATTTCAAAATTCGTTACACTACTCGCATAGTATGGCCCAAAAAGTCGTACGTTCTTCTTATTCGGTTTTGATATAGGAAGAGGAACGTAGACGTGTATTTCGTTACGCTGACAAAATGACAAATATACTCTGCTCGGCGACGATGTGTTATTCTTTGCAACACTCAAAAGTAGTATTATTTATAGATATATGCACACACAATGACGAAGAGCTATATAGCATTTTAATACGATTAAGCGTAATTATCTTTTCGCGAAGAAAATTAAATTAATAATATAAAACGCGTGCGCTCGTTCTTCATCGTCGAGTCGTATCGTCGATGCTCTCGTGTCTCAAAAAGCTACTACTACGTACAATGCGGAGAGATGCGGCGTGTTTCATTCGAGCGAAGGAACGAGGGGTGGGGAGGGGAGGGAGAGCGGGGGGCCTCTATAGTGTATATATTAATACGCGAGCCGCGAATCATTCCTAACGACTAATTCGTTTAAATGGTGTTGTAATTAAATTATAATAAAAAATATGCACCGCTAAACGAGACCTCTCATCTGAACCCCAACGAAGAAGGATGAAGATAACGCCCTCGATGGGAGGAGTTTACCAAAAACAACGTTCGCTCGTTGGCCACATCGGCACCCGTTTTTTTAATTCCCAACACCAGTGCACATGTACACGTGTTAGTACGTATGAAATTTTCTCATCTCGAAAACGAATCAGCAATCGCAAACGAGTCGATAACTTGTTCGTCGTCGATGTAAGTTGATAATTATACGGTCGTGTGTTTCGGGTTCGAGTGATTAATTCGTTCGCGTTGAACGTAAAATTTCGTTTTTATTCGTTTATTTAGTTATTTTATTATTTTTCGTTTTCGGTGTTTTTTTTTTGTTTTTTTTTTGTTCCAACAATCTGTCGTGTCGAGATATTACAATCGGTGTGCTCTTTTTGGGGGTTTCGTGTATGCAACAATAAAGTGCAAATTACAGATTGACTCGAGGTGCAAAAGGGTGCCTAAATTTTTTTTTCTTCCTATCCGGTATGATCGAGGTGAGTTTTAGAATATTTTAATTATACCCCCATTTATATTGATTTACGATATAAGAACGTTTTAACATGTGATAAGGAAGATACTGGAAAGAAATAAAGAAAGGGGCGAGTAAGGGGGAGCTGTAATACTTCAAACGAAGATTATTTTTATGACTATTTAAATGACGCTTATGTGACGGTTTTACGACTGCTTTAAATTTTAATTCTTACGCTACCTTCGAGGAAAAAAAAAAAAGTATATTCGACGATAAATCAAGCAAACAAGGATGCTTTGAAGATGACAAAATGGTAATAATTTTTTTTCAAATAAATGAGTAATTTATACGAGAAGATTTTCGTCTTCAAGGGTGGTCTTGACCCTGGTAATTTTTACTATCATTTTGGTAAAATATAAAGTATGAAAAGTGTTAGTTATTGGGTATTGAAAGTAGTTAAGTAGTACTCTGTGCCTAATAGTTTTAAAAGCATAAATTTTTATTAGGTGAATCGTCGTTAAAAAATATCTGCACAATGTGGAGTAATTTTTGGCTTAATTTTGCTTACTTTTGATATTTTACAAATTACACGTTTAGGTTATTTTTAAATACTGGCATTAGTTTGACAATTAGCGAAAGATAATTTCATATTCGACCTAATGGAAAAAATAATCGAATGATTTTTCACATTCACGTTCAACTTGTATTTTTTTTTTTTTTAATCGCGACTAATCTATTAATTACAAATAAAATTAGTATCAGTATAGATGATCGCATTCTCTGCCCTCTTCCTACCTACTTCTCCATTCTCTCAGCCGAACTACACGCGATCAAAATAGCGATCACATAATATTCACGACTTTTCCATTAAACAACTCAGTAATTTTCTCAGACTCACTCTATGCCTTGCATACCATTCAAATTCTGAATAACAAAAAACAACATCCCATAGCCGAGGAAATTATCCAAATCCTCTCATCTTCGTCCAACAAAACAGTCCTACGTTGAGTTCCCTCTTTCGCCAAAATTGCACCACTGCACAGACCTATCCAAAATATCCCTATCCCTGTTACCGACTTAGAACAGTTCATCAAAGCTCAAAACCTATCCACGTTTCAACCATTCTGGCAACAAATTCCCTCCTCAAACAAATTAAGAAACATGAAAAAAATCATACACTTCCGAGGAAATAACTTCAATATCTGTAGAAAAGACGACGTAATCACTCAGGTCATTCTCTTCTGACACACTCCTATCTCTTGAATAAAAATTCTCCTCCTTTATGTCCAAAATGCAAATGCCAAATCACCATAACTCATTATACTCTTCGAATGTCCCAAGTATCACCGAGAAAGAATTCTATATCTTATATCAAACGATCCTGTACAAGTCCTGGCTGATGATCGTCAAAAAATTCAAACTCTACAATCCTTTGTGACCAAAACTGGACTAAAACCCCTTCTTTAAACAACTATCCCTTCAATACGCCTCTGGCCACCGTTGCAGAACATGGCGTTAAGAAAGAAGAAAAAAAATAGAAAAAATATCAACGGTTGGGGTGGGGGAATGGGGGAAAGGGGTGCTGCGTATCTTCAAAAGCATGTTTTTGTAAAGATCGAAGTATCCCTTTAAGTAAATATTCAAATGCAAGGTTGGGCTTTAGGTTAAGCATCCACATTACTGGTCATCAGTTTCAGTATCCCTAAAGCGACGTATGTCAAAATCAACGTTTTTTTCAAATCGCGATTATTTTGTCATGAAAAGTCCAAATCTAAAACTATTATAAATTTTTGGAAAGTTCACAGCGTTTACTTTTTGAAAATGTATTTGATTTTGAAAAAAGCCCGCATGAAAAGGGTGTTATGGTTGGTTGAAAAATTTGAAAATTGATTTTTTCGCCTCAAAAATCACACTCGTGTCATTTTTGCTCTCGTCAAGCTTTCATCTTGATTCTTGGATACGTTGGGCATTGAACCTTCCTTTCTCTGGTTTTTTTTTTTTTTTTTTTTTTTTTTTCAAAGGGATTTTTTTTTTTTTTTTTTTTTTTTTTCAAACGGCATTTGATTTTCGGCGTTTTTAGTGATTTTGCAATGGTCTTTGCGTATCACTGTACAGTGAAATGTTAAGTAAATAGTCTTAATATATTCAGAAAAAAGCCTACTTTCTGGTGATGTACTTGGTTTTTCGCGAAATTGACCGTCAAAGTCACTATATTCAAAAATTCCGGCGAAAACGTGATCCAAATCGAAATTTTTTTTTAGAATAAAAAATCCACAAATTTGCAATTAAAGTAAAAGTTGCGCAAATTTCAAAATCTTCGATTCTATGAGTTGCCAATAAGGAAATTAAAATTATGTGGTAAATTTTTTTTCAATTTGCTCTCTCCAAACCGGTTCAAGCTATGCTCGAAAGTAGGTACCTATCACAAACTTACCAAAAATGACTTAAAAATTAAAAAATTCAGAGTCGTGAATGCCCTAATTATGGCTCGTACAATTCGAATCTTTCATCAGTTTTGATCCAACTCGATTTTTTTCACTTCGAACACTCGTGCGAAAGTTTGAATCTTAAATTTTGAGGTGAAAAATTAGTACGATGAAGAAACTAACTCAAAATTCGTGTTCGGGGTTTAAATGTAGTTCGATCTAGACACCTAGATCAATGTTTTCGAGTAATCACGAGAAATTGAATTTTTATCTCTATGCTTTTTCCGTTGATGAGCTCTGAAAAGGAAGAATTGGTAGAATGAAAAAACCAAGCCCGGATTCATGTTCGGCGGGTCGAACTATACTGATTTGGACACCTGAGACGATAATTTTACATAAATTTGAAAATTTTATTTTTTAGCCAACTCTGGATGCTGGTTATTGAAATAATTTTGAGCAAAAATGGAGAAATCTGAAATTTGAAAAAAATAGTCACGCAAGGCATCTAAATCGGAATAATTTGACCCGCTGAAAACAAATCCGAGCCTAGTTTTCTCGTTCCTCGATTTTTATTCGCAAAAAATACATAAAACTACACATCCCTTCAACTGATTGAAAATACACTTTTAAAGTACCTAGATTGGGATAAATTTACCCGTCCAACTCGAATTTTAGATTAGTTTTTTTTTCAAACTGATGATTTAAACTTCTAATCGAGTTGGGTCAAAATGGATGAAAGATTCGAGTTCTACGACTCAAAATTTGGGATACATATAAACGAAATATTAACGATTTTTCAATTTTCAAGTCAATTTTGGTAACGCTTGTGTTAGGTACCTGCTTTCAAACATAGCTACAACTGGTTTGGATGGAGCAGATTGAAAACAAATTTTGCCACGTATACTGCACATCTTCTACACCAAATAGAATCAAAGAGTTCGAAATTTGCTCAACTATTACTCAAATAGCAAAGTTTTGAATTTTTTTTTTGAAAAAATTTTCTAATTTGGTCACGTATTTGTTGACATTTCTATGAATACCGACTTTGAAAGTCAATTTCGCAAAAAACCAAGTACATCAAGTTAAAGCAGACGTTTTTCTGAATATAATATTTGGCTATTTACTTTTATTCGAGTGATTAGCTCCGTCAACTCCTCTTCATCTGCTGCGACCAGAGTAGTGTCGTCTGCATATCTGAGATTTGAGATTTTTCTGCCTCCAACTGAAACTCCCTATTCCAGTCTTGGAGTGCCCGTCGCATGATATATTCACCGTGCATTTTAAATAGCAGGGGAGACATTACGCATCCTTGTCTCACTCCTCTCTCTGTCCGAAAGGTAATAGATTCTTCAGTACTGGTTTTCACCAGCATGGAGTTGCACTCATATAACGATTTTACCAGCTCCACAATGTGAACAGGAACACCCATTTCCTTTGGTATCTCATACAGTCTTTTCCAGTTCACGCAGTCGAAGGCTTTAGCATAATCTGTGAAGCATAATACAGCAGGTGTGTTGAATTCTCTGCATTTCTCGATGATTTGACTTAAATTTGAAATTCGTTCTGTTATGCCTCTTTCAGGCATGAAACCAGCTTGCTGAGGTGGTATCTGCCTATGTAAAAAGCCTTCAGCCTGCTGTTGATGATACGAAGCAATACTTTGCTGACATGAGGAATCAGAATGATTACATGATAGATGGAACTTTTTCTTGCATCACCTTTCTAGTACATAGGGATCTGTACAGGCCTATATCATTCAAATGGCCACTTCCCATGCCTCCATATTCCATCACATAGGGGCCACGCCATCCTGACTGTCTTTTACCCAAGTGCCTGCCGTATTTCTGCTTCTATACCATCAGATCCTGGAGCCTTTCGTTTCTCCATCGCTTATATAGCCTTCCTAACTTCGTAATCATGATAGGATGTCCTTCTTCACTGATCACCTCTATTGCTGGGACCATATCATTTCTTGACTCAGCATCTTCATCTTGGTATAGCTGCTCGCAGTATTCTCGTCCCATCGTCCTTCTTAATTTTACGATTCTCGGTTTGCAATCTTTTGTAATTTGTCGTATCTTCTTGAATACTATGTTGGCTTTTCCACGATCAGAGTGCTCTTCAATTCTATTGCAGGTTTGATTCAGGAATGCTTCTTCGTCCTTTCTACAGCATTGTTGAACTTTTCTGTTCAGCAAGCCATACTCTTCTTCATTGCCCTTGGCCAGTCTTCATTGTTCTATTGCGTTCAAGGTGTCCTCTGTGATCCGAGGCTTTTGTTTTTTTTACAGCTGAAGTTCTTCCTCTTATCATTGCTTTGCGTGCTTGAAAGTTCTCTGCTTTCACATTTTCTCACATGGAGTCTGGGTCTGTGTTGTTCATACAGGAAATATTTGTTCTGGCTGCAACTTTCTTCAACTCAGAATCTATGAGGATAGTTCGGTGTTTTCTCTGCAACTTTTGTGGGCCTAGATGTAATCTGAAGCCTACCACCAGTAACTGATGATCTGTGCCTGCATCAGCTCCTGGATAAGTTTTGGCGCGTTAAATCGTTGATTTCCATCCCTTTTGAATTAGGATGCAGTCGACCTGGTTTTTGGTATGACCATCACATGATTTCCACGTATGTAATCGTCTCATGTTCTGTCGGAACGAGATGTTTGCCATGATAAGATGTTGCTCCATGTACAATTGATCTTTTCCTACGCACATTCCTTGGTCCAAAGCCATGGCTTTTTACAATCCTGTAATGACTGTCGTTGATATTGGTCTGTCCAACCTTGGCATTGAAGTTGACCATTACCATCAGAACATTATTCCATGATACTTGCACTATCAGCTCTTCCAAATCGTGATAAAATTCTTAGATTTCTTCGTCTGGTAGTGCGCTTGTTGGAGCATAGATCTGTACTACCCTTAGAATGACTGGAGCGGTTTTTATTCTGACTATGGACATTCGATCATTTATGACTCTTGCTACTAGGACAAGATTCTTGTACCTTCCATCCAGAATGGTTACTACACCTTTGCAGCAATTGTTTGAAAAAATGGAGAAAAGACGGTTTAATGTACAAAATATTCAAAAATCACGAAAAAAGATTCACGAAAGCAAAAATGATAAAGAGTTTAATTTTTGAGCAGAAAAAATAAGATTTTCATCAATTTTCAAATTTTTCAACTCACCGTAATACATTTTTAAAAAGTAGAGACTCTGAACTTTCCAAAAATGTATAATAGTTTTAGATTTGGACTTTTCATGATAAAATAATCGCGAGTTGAAGAAAACGTTGATTTCGACAAGTCTTTTCAGGGGCTCTGAGACTTATGACGAACAGAACACTACCAAAAATAAGCAGAAAATATAAAAAAATTCATAGAATAACTTTCTCGTTTTCGTGGAGTTTTTATAATACATAATTCTTCTAAATATAGTCCTTCGCCACTAATTTTCATGTACGATTAGTACATGAAAACGCATAGAAATTATTCCTGCAAAGCTTAAAGAACCAATATTATTGGCTCTGCCGTTGATCGGAGTGATTAATTTTAGGACATAAAAAGTAAAAAATTCATTCAGCTATAATGATATATAAAATTTTTCACGCTTCAATGCCAATTTAGCTTCTAAACGTATCAAAATATTTACCATTTCGACTATGCACTGTTAAGGTACACGGTATGATGGTGATATGAATATTGAATGGGGAAAGATTAAAACGCAATCAGCGAGAGCTTAAGATTATCGAAAATTTTAAATCACTGATTATTTGAAATAACTGATAATATAGGTAATCGATTAATTGATTAATTATAATTAATCAACAATAATTATTACTTAAATCATCAAAGAGTTCTTCTCTATTAAAACCACCGCTTCGAGTACTTGAAAAAGTAATTTTTATCAAATGAATAACATGAAATATTTTTTTTTTGAAAAAAAAAGAAGGATTTGTCAACCTCCTTCCCCTCCATATTTCCATATTATTTCTGCTATTACATTTATAACATAGGCCTACATAGTACCAACATAATTAATTGAAAATTAGACATGACTTACCCAACTTCCTTCTTATACAAAATCTTCCTGACAGAATTTTCAGCTTACAACTATCCTGAAACAAATAAATAAAAAATGAACAAAATTAGAGGTTTACGTTTTATCGTATAAATACAGATTGCATGGACATTAAGCAGGTTGTTCTTTTATCAATTAAATCTGAAAGGTGTGACGATGAATTGTGAGTAAGAAATATCAAAAAATAATTAAATTCTTCAATTCCATTTTAATAATTTTCGTAGAGAATATATGGTCAAAAATCTAAAAATCAAATCTTATTTGAAACGCTGACATTAATATCTATTTGCATGTTTTGAATCCTGGAAACTTAAATAGGTAAAAGTATGTACCAATTTTGGTTCGATGAAATCTCTCAACCATTCAACGTAAGATTCGTATTAAAAAAAAAAAAAAAATTATTCAGACAATAAGACAACTAACTCGTTGCTTAAAATTTTTGCAAAAACTCTCGTCTAATTTGTGTTCACTCGAAATAACAGTTGAATGCAATTCTGAACGGTTCAAATTAGTGGCGGATTTATGATGGGGGGAGGGGGTGTCTTTATGAGTTTTTGCCTTCAACAGCCAATTTTTAAAGGCGACAAATTTCGAGATTTTTATTTCAACATTTTCTAATATTTACAGAAGTTCAACTTGATTTTTTTTTTCAAATAAGTCTAAAAAAAGTCATTTAGTCTCACAAAGACACTATTAATGCCCCTACTGCCTACTCTGGACCAGGATCTTGAGTCAAGTATTTTTCATACGAGTTATGTTTAAGAAGTTCACCAAACATTGATAAAAAAAAATATGAAAAATTTTTAAAACTAAAAAATTGTAATTTATTGTACTTTTTTTTTGTACGGTGATGATTTTTATTTTATTTTTATATCTACTATTGGTATTGCCATTCCAAGGTGGCGTAAGAAGAGGGGGGGTCCTAAAATATTCACAAGATGAGTAAAAAAGGGGACAAAAATTGTAGTATTTCCAATGTAATGATGAACACTGAAAAAAAATTATCGAAAAATATGGCGAGGGGAGGGGGGTGCTTAAAGTTTGGCTCCTCCAGACATCCAATTTTTTTCTACGCCACTGTCATCCAGTTCTAAGTTCTGGTTAAAATTTCAGGTTCCTACAGTTCATCGAGAAGTCGATTAAAATTCGATTCCAAATTTATCTCGGGTAAAATTTACAAAATATACAAGATATTTATTTCCTAATACTTAACCGCAAATCCAGTTATTTATAAAAAGGGATGGCGAGGGGGGGGGGTCACGAGAACATAGTTACATTTTTTAAAATTAATTTCATTTGGTAAATGTCGGCAATAATGCAGAAATGTTGTAAAGTTACAATTTCTGTAACCGGTTGTAAAACTAACGAGTCAGATTGGGTAATCAACCCTTACGAAGAGTAAGTTGATTTTAGCTTTGCAGAGAGAAGCATTGGTAATAAAGAAATTATTAACATACGCGTATAAAAAAATTCAAAAAACGTTAAATCATCAACAAAAATATTTTTGAAAATAATTCATCACAATTCACAAATAAATACTTTAATGTAAAAAAAAAAAAAAAATCCAAAGGATAATAACTAATTTTTTTTTAGCTAAAAGAAAATTAACAAATCGTATTTTCAGGCATCATAGTGAAATTTAGCCAAAAAAAAGTAACTTTAGTGACCAAATTGTGAGGAAAAAGTGATCAAAAAATCACAAAAAAGTGACTTGTTTATTGCAAAATTTGTAAAAAAAAAA
>FIZR01029302.1:0-30082 GCA_900060175.1 Ferrisia virgata
TTATTCAATGATTGTACACGACAATTTTCGGTATTTTGGAACTTGATTAAGAAGTACAAGGGTCACCTAGATACCCAGCTTGATTATTCATACTCATATCGCATTTTTGTGATATACGAGATTATAAATTTCAAATAAAAACTGAGATCGATGCTTGATCGGATATACAATACGTGTTTTATGGGCAAACCGAGATCGCGCTGAAACTTCGCGTCATTAACATACGCTATGTAAAACAAACCAAGATCACGGAAAATGATATCACAATATCTAAATATAGGTGTATTATATAAAAATGATCTCAGAATAACTGTGTATATGACTGATCTCGGATTTATACAAGAAGTATGTCTATATATATATGTATATTATAAACTCATTAAATCAATGCGCTTTTCAGGTCTACCTGGAGAAATTGGGCCTCCTGGATCTGTTGGACTAGCCGGTGCAAAAGGAATGCGTGGCGAGGCGGGTATGAAGGGTGATATGGGTTTGATTGGTCCAATGGGAAGACCTGGGGAATCTGGACCACCGGTTTGTTTTGCCTCATTATTGACACTGTTATAATTAAGTACTGCATACATGTACATAAATTAATTATAGAAGCAATATCCGTATTAATGAGATTTGTCGACATTATTTTCTCAGGGTCATCCAGGGTCACCTGGTTCTGAAGGTGCTGTTGGTTTACCTGGAACTAAAGGATCTATAGGTGATATAGGAAAGCCTGGAGCACCGGGATCACCTGGTCCATCAGGTCTACCAGGTATTGAAGGAATAAAAGGCGAAGTAGGGCGAGAAGGACCACCTGGACTTCCTGGAATTGTGGGTCCCTTGGGGCCTACTGGAGAACGTGGTCTACCTGGTCTCCCAGGTCCTCAAGGACCTCAGGGAGTGAGAGGGTTACGAGGAGCATCAGTATGTAACTGGCTAGTCATTTCTTCAATCTTCTAAAGTATTTCAGTATTGCTATAATTTTGCTGTTTTTGCTTTTTTGCTTAGGGAGAATCTGGATCACCAGGAAAACCAGGGAATGAAGGAGCTCCTGGAGCAATTGGACCACCTGGTCCACCTGGCCCTATAGGTTTAAGAGGAGAAGCAGGTTCCGAAGGAACGCCAGGAAAACCGGGTCCACCTGGAATTGCTGGTAGACTGGGAGACAAAGGCCCTCCTGGAATGCCAGGAAATATTGGATCCACCGGACCTCCTGGTCCCCCAGTGAGTACTATTCTCATTGAAGCATTATTCTCTTTGATTATGTGTACTTACATATACGCAATTATTATTCAATAACAAAATCTGTAAGGCAGTAATAATTGATTTGTACTCATAGGGGCCAATGGGGCCGTCTGGATCACCTGGTTCAGCCGGAGAAAGAGGTCCAAAAGGAGATACAGGTCCACACGGAGTTGAAGGACCTCCCGTAAGAGAATATCAATAATTGTATTATTTTTCAATTGAGCAAATAGGTACGACTATTATGGAATTTTTACAGGGACCTAGAGGGAAACCAGGACCACCAGGAGTAGATGGTGTTAAAGGTGAAAGAGGAGAAGATGGTAATCCTGGTGCTAAAGGGCATCAAGGTTTAATGGGATTACAAGGATTACCTGGCCCACAGGTAGTAATTATTCTATTTACTTTCTGTTCGTCGAGTCATGAACAGTAGATCGATGATCGTATTTTATCTTCTTCCTATCTTTGAGTTCGATACTTGAGAAATTCCTCAATTACAACTGACGTCTAAATACGTAAGTAAAAAGTGATGAACCATTTCATATGCTTTAGGGGTCATCAGGTGAGAAAGGTGCTCCTGGCATACCAGGATATCCGGGTAAAGATGGCGAACCTGGTTCAAAAGGTAAGTAAAGTAACATTATCGAGTAGCAAAAAGCAAAAACGTTACTTCATGCATTTGTTGTTGTTTACAAAAAATGGAAACTCCAAGTTCATGTTATTTGCGATAACAGGTCCTCCTGGTAATGATGGTTCAATAGGACCACCCGGACTACAAGGTCCAGCAGGTACTCGAGGTTTACAAGGTGAACATGGGTCACCAGGAAATCGTGGAGAACCAGGTCCTCCTGGTCCCCCAGGTCCACCTGGAGAAACATTACAGTATGATATTGCTGCTTTGATGGCAGCTATGAATCAAGGACGAAGCAAGGTAAATAAATACCCATGTTGAAATATTGCAAAATTATTTTTTTTCATACTTATTGTAAAAAATATTCAGATAAAATGAATAGGTACTTATTATTTTGAACAGGGTCCGAACGACGCTGCCAGTGGGGACGACCCAATGAGAATTTTTTCTCAACAAATGAGCGAGCAGGAAAGGAATGAATTCATTCAAAAAGCTTACGAAAAACTTAAAATATCCTATGAAAGGTTCAAAAGACCGGACGGTAAACAAGATTACCCTGCACGAACATGCCGAGACTTAGCTGTTGCTCATCCTACTTTCGAAAATGGTTTATATTGTTCTTCGTTACCTGCCATACTTTTATTGTGAAATTGTGTAGGTTTTCATGATCGTCCTAATGGATGTGTATACCTTAGGTGATTATTGGATAGATCCGAATGAAGGTGATACAAAAGATGCTATTTTAGTTTATTGCGATATAAAAAAACGTCTAACGTGCATACGTTCTCAACCAATTCGTTCGGAAATTTTGAATATTACAACGGAGGAATCTGAAATTTGGCTTGGTGATCACATACCTGGATTTAAGGTTCATTTAAATACTCTTTGTCCCTTTCATATGCACCAGTATGACACAAATTTATACCTGGATATTGAATATCGTTCTCAACAGATCTCTTACAAAGCAGATAGTAATCAAATTGGATTCCTGCAACTGCTTTCTGTTTCGGCTGCGCAAAATGTCACATATCACTGCAAAAATTCTGTTGCTTATTTTGATAATACTGGCAATACCTATAAAAAAGGTCTGAAACTGTTGGGATGGAATGATGTTGAAATAACTCCTCGTGGTAATAGAAAACTTCGTTACGTTTCCATTGAGGATCAATGTAAAGTAAGTAATTTCAATGAGTCAAAGAATACACCGAATGTTAGAAAGTTGCATTGAATATTTTAAACATAATATTTTCATTTTATTCAGCTCAAGACTAATGAATGGGCACTCACAATCATTAACTATTCCACGGACAAATCTACTCGACTTCCTATCACTGACATCGCTGTTCGAGATGCCGGAAAACCGGATCAAAGTTTTTACATAGAAATTGGACCCGTGTGTTTTTCTTAAAACAAATTTCTGCGTTTCAAAAAGAAATTTAATATGAAACTAACTAAATTGAAAACAAATTAATGAACAGATAGTGATGAAAATATTTTAACTACTACTCGTTGATTTGTTCTCAATATTTGACCTGGAGTAATTTACAGCGCTTTGCAGTCTATCCAAAACGCCTTCTCTCCCTAAATGAATCATCATTTCAGCAACACTTGGTCCGTGCTGAAAGAAATAATTTTTCATCATGTATAAATTTTTTACGCGCTATTCTCGAAGAAAGGTATTTTTATTACCGTTAATCCACTTAAACATGTTCTTAAAAATCTCAGGAAAGTACCATATTCCACTTCATGTTCTTTACAAAAACTTTTGAAATATTTGGTGAAAGGTATTTCAGTGAAGTCGGTCGTATTCTTGAAATAGTCCATCATTGGATGTAATAATTCTAAATTGAATAAATGGACCATCGTCATTATTAATGAAATAGCAATGAACTAAGCACATTTAATAACTACAGTTTAGCCAAGTAGTGATTACGCTTTAATTTGATCAACTAGTAAAATATTTTACCAAAATATTTTTTTTCTTGATTTGATAAAGCTTCTTTCGGAGGTAATATCCATAAGTAAGAATAATTACTTCCCACAAGTTCTGATAACCTACTAATTCTTTGACTACTCCACACTAGTAGCTTCTTCATTTTATCATGGTCGAATGTTAAGACTGTTTGGCTTGGAAAAAATTCAGAACAGATAAGATATTATTACAATCAAAAAAGAGGATAAGCTCCGGATAATCCAGTAAATAGCGTAAGTTATACTTACTTTCTGGAAAATCGTTCTTTTACCAAGTTTTCTAGTTCAACAGCTAATTTATCCAAGTTCTCACCATTCGCTACCATTTTCCTAATCGCTAAGCGATTTAGTTCATCTAATAGGTCGTATTTCAGTTGACAACTATGAGCATTAATTGAATTCAACCGAAACTAATTAAAAACATGAATGTTCATTTTTCATTCGTTCAATACCAATTAGAATTGAATATACGTATTGTACAGCGGTAAGTTTACCTTGTTAGTTAACTCATCAAGATCTTTTATAGCAAGTTTTGCACGCTCTTCGCTTTGAAATCCTCCTCCAGAAGAAACGATGACATTTAGTAAAGTTGAAGGATAAATACCATCATTTCTGTACGCTTCAACCGTCATATCACTATTTCGTTTCGATAATTTGGTACCATCGTCGTTCATAAGCAATGGTAAATGCGCGTATTTCGGAGGAGACCAGTTGAATGCTCTGAAATCGTCGAACTTATTAGGTTAGATATTTAACAATTATTAGTGTTAAAGTACACTAACTTATACAACAATAAATGTTTTGGGGTGGACGATTGCCATTCAACACCGCGAAGAACATGACTGATCTTCATGTAATGATCGTCAACCACGTTAGCAAAATGATAAGTCGGATATCCGTCACTTTTTATTATGATCGGATCTCCTTCTACGGCTGCAACATCATGAACAATACTTCCGTAAATTAAATCTTCCACAGGCTCTTGAAATGATGTCAACTGTTTAATATAATTGAATAAAATGAAGGTACAGCGAAACTTTTTGTTAAAAACATCAGATTTGCTACCTTAAATCTTATGCAATACGACGAATTATTTCGCAATTTTTCTTGTATTTCAATCTCAGATAAATTTCGACAACGATTATCATATTTCGGTACTTCTCTTCTTCTATTTGCATCATTTCGTAATAAATTTAGGCGTCTATCACTGCAAAAGCAATAATACGCAGTACCATTTTCTAACAACTTTTTCACTTCTTTCCTGAAATGAAATTACGTCAGATTCAGATGATTCGAGACAAAAAAATACCCAATTTTACCACCTAAAAAACGCACTGATAAAGTGATAATCTTTCCGATTGCAAATATGGTCCGTATGAACCACCTTTATGAGGACTTTCGTCTGGTATTAAGCCCACCCATTCTAAATCCTTTTCTAGTTTTTCCACTGCTCCGTCAACCAATCTTGTCCGATCAGTATCTTCTATCCGCAATATAAATGTGCCATTGTTTGATTTAGCGAAAAGGTAATTGTACAATGCAGTTCGTAATCCACCTAGGTGAAGAAGTCCTGTAAGCACGAAACATCAATTCGAAGCGATAGTGATATAAAATGATGATTAAAGTGAAGCGTCAATAATGAAATTCTTAAATACCTGTGGGGCTGGGAGCGAATCGGACTCTAATTTCTGAACACAAGTGACGACTGGCTACATAGCATTGTTGAATGACTATGTTTAAAAACAATTTACTTTTCCAAGGTAGAGACATGATGTTTTAAGGTACGAATTTGAAGAACTAAAAATTTCATCATCAACATATTTTTATTTTTTATCGGTTCAAATCAAATCAAACAGCGTATTCCAACTGATAACAATATTTCTTATCAATTGCAATGATGTTTTGGAGCCAACTGAATAGTTGATAATCTTATGTTTGTTTCATAATATTTATGTTCCTGAGTTCACAACTTCATACTTAGAACATAGAACACGGGGTAAAATAAAAATCATTTATTTTTTGAATGAGAGATTAATTAATTGTATACATTGAAAAAAATTACACTTGGACATCTAGTTCGTCGTCACCCGTTATAATAGTTCAGTTCAATTCAATTATCACCTTTCATGTTGTACTCAAAATCAAAACATTATGCTGTAATAAAGACCGTAATTTATTGAAATCGAAAATTTCTCAATCTGCAAGCATCTCATTCCCATCAGTTTCTGAAGTTAAAATAGCGTTGACATCTCATAACATTAACTATCTAAAAACAAAACAAAAACTTTATCCTGAGGTTTTGTCATAGCTCTTTGATAATTTGGCATTGCTGAAATCGAACCCAGGATTCTGAAAAAGAAACGAGATGATAGATGATCACGATTTAACATTATGAAATATAAATGACTTAAACTTTTAGTCACTCATGTTTCATAGCGGAAGTGAAACACCTACTTCAATTTGGAATTTTTCCAAGTCTAATTTTTTCCTCATCTCGTGAAGTGTTAAAGAATCCGCTTGATATCTTTTGTCTGCCATTAAGGCTTCCCATACTATTTCCTTTGCAGTGTAATCAGATTTAGGAAGGACAATGTTTAACAAAGTACCATTATCTTCTACAGTCCATACAGCTTCATCTGCATGAATTGGGCGAAATAATTTACCCTAAAAATAAACTATTTTCTAGAAAAGGAAACGATTTCCGAAATGGTAAAATAATAGATATTTCATGTTATGCTTCTTACTTCTAGAATAATCTGACCACGATAAGCGCATTTAATAGTGCTAGGCTTAATGCAGATTGAGATATCCTTTGCTTTAAGACCTGTAAACGATGTGATTTCAACATGAACTTCGTCAACGTTTTGCCACCATCTACCCCAATCTGTTTTACACGGTACAATTCCACTCTTTTCATCAAAGTGGCTAACCATTTCTCCAGAATCAGAATAATCTCTGCTGAACAAATATTTGAACATGAAAAATGACAAATTAATTTATAGTTGAGCGAACTTCATGACTTCATCATTGTTTATCTCTTTTCAATTTGAAACAAAACTGGAAAGTGAGAAAGAAAAATTTTAAGTCCATTCAGAATTTGAAAAGTTAGAGCAGAAGAAAGTTTAAAAATCGAAAAATAAGTGTCTTGCAAGGAATGTGTCTAGTTTAAAACTTCAAATGATAACGAATTTCAAAATTCAAACTTTTTTAGTTTTTTCAAAGCTTTTTTTACGAAATTAATCTGTGATCTATCCAGAATCCAGACAAGTCCGAGCTACATACTTCGTTGTCTTCGTATCTGTCGGTTTCCGTTTCTTGATTGTGCCCTGTGTCCGTGTTTATGTATTTATTTTTGTGATAAAAATTTAATTATTGATTTTTTGATTTAGGATTTTTTATTTTTCACTTTTCAAAATTCTTTTGCGCTTCAACTTTATGGCAACTTTTATTGGTTTTTAAATTCCTCGAATATAAGTTTTCTGTACCGTGTTTATTCCAGTGTTGTAATGACGTATTCTTGAAGAAAATCGAGAAACAATTACTGCAAAGAAGTATTGTTATAATGAAAAAAAAAACATCACGAAACGCCGCATTTGTTTCCGATAGAATGAAGATCAAAACTGAAGATGCTGACAAATCTGATGATACTCAGTTCTTTCCGGACTTCGAACTCCCAGCAGAAAGGCCGAAATACATATGTTCAGTTTGCCAAAAAAGTTTCTCTGATAAAAACTGTTTAAAAAAGCACATTAAAAAAATTCATCAGCTGGAGCCTGAACCATTTCTTCAGAGTAAATAATATTTTTTCTATTGGTTGTAACTTGATACTTAGTGCTAGTATTGAGAACGTATTTTTCTTGTTTAGCTGAAAAACAAGACAAGAGTCGAATTGCTCCATTCAAATGTCGCGTTTGCGAAACAGAATTCGCCTACAAACGAAATTTGAAAAGGCATTTAATTAAATATCATTCTCAAGGGTTAGAGGATGAAGAAGGCGGTAACTGTTTTTGTAACGTTGAAGGTTGTAAATTTCGATCGTTTTTCATTAATGCTTTGAGAACTCATCTAACTGATGAACACAAAATGCAAATAGATATTGAAAATAAGACGTTCACTTCAAAAGCAGGTTGGTTGATTTTTTGACGTTGTAAAAATATTGTTCTGTTACTAAAATCGTCGATTTTTCTTGGTTTGTGTAGAATTTGACTCGTGGAAAGAAGAAGAAGAGAAAACGAATGTATGCTTGTTTATCAAAGAAGCAGGAAAACACACATTGATAAACGGTGATCAACGTTTAATTTATCAATGTCATCGCTCTGGACATTATTCTGGTCACGGCAATGGAAAACGTAGTTTTCGTATCAAAGGAACTTGTAAACTTGGTAAAAGATGTACTGCTGGTATAGAACTAACAGTGAAAAAAATCGACGACATTCACGAAGTAGTTTATTATAAAACTCATATATGGCACACGCCAGATTTAGTCCATGTAAATCTATCGGCAAGTGAAAGAACATTTCTGGCCAACAAGTTAAGGGAAGGTGCATCTATAACTTCCATTTTAGAATCGGTGAAAGCGGACAAATCGGTAGAAGGAACTAATTTTTGTAAGAGAATACATTTATTGAAACGGAAAGATCTCGTCAATATCGAAAACACTTTCCGTTTAAATAACACTGAAAGACATTTAAAAAAGCAACACAAAAAAGGTCAAAAAATCGATCGTGAAAAAATAAAGAAAAATATTGACGATTACGGTGAAGTGGTTAGTTGGGTAGTTGAATCACCGTCTAATTCTTGTGAATATTTCACCGTCAAAAAATTACAACCCGAAAAATGTACCGAAAATTGTGGCGTCGTGTGTTCCGCTTGTAGCGTTTGCTTACATATGTTTTCATGTACTTGTCATGATTATCTCTTATACGGTACCATGTGTCAACATATTCACTCTATTTCTTTATCATTACATCCTGTTCAGAAAGTTAAAAGAGTATCCAAATCAGTCAATAACGGAAACACTTCAAGTAAAAAAAAACGAAAGGAAAAAATTGAAGTATCAAAAGATTCAACTGACACTGAACATAAAGAAAGCGATATCATCAATTTTTTGACAAAAAATTTAGAGCTTCAAAGAGAACAAGAAGCTCAACAGGAACGTATAAGACTAAGAGAAAAAATTGAAATGTTTAACAATTTCTGGATCACGAAAGTCGATCAGTTGTCCGATGCTTCTGTTCAACAGGTATTCCTTCTTCCTAGTTTAATTTTTTGTTTTTCATTTTGTGAATTGCATTTAATATTTTTCTTTGCGTATATTTCAGCTAATTAAGATAATGGATTCAGCCTGTGAAGTTTTAAATCAGGTGACAAATTCACTCCCGCCGCAAATAGTAGTTCCGCCTCCACCTACAAGTTCATCCACCAATGTAAACGCATCAGTAATTCATAATATCGGACATCATCAACCTAACGCACTTTCGATGTTGCCTAATCATATTGTAGTACCCAATATTCAGCAAAATCATATTCCACAAGATGATCACAATATTTCCAAATGTATACCTGCAATGAACTCTGTTCCGGTCAACATTGCGGATCGTAAGTATGATATATCAGCGCAATACTATTCAAGTGTTAGAAAGAAACGTAAAATTGAAGAACCTAGCTTGTATCGATCTCCTGTCATGGACAAGAGAACGGTGTTTGAGAACATGTCCAATGAACATTCACTACTAACGGATAATTACTCCACGTTTGATTGTAATTTATCCTGGCAAACACCGCCGATTTCAACTGGAGCCGCTTCAACTACTAAGTGGTGGGCTTCGTGAAAAAAGCTTTAATTTACTTAAATTATTGTTTCTGTCTGCTATTTTTTTGTATTCTGAATTTTCGATAAACAGTATTTTGTATTTATAGGTCATTAGACATCGTTTATTGTCCTATTTGTATATATGTACTTTAATCTTGTTAATATTTCACAATTTTTATTTGAATTTATATTTCAAAGACTTCAAATACAATTTTGAACATTATTTGTGATTATGAGCTTTAATTGCTTAATCTTTGTTAAATAGTATTACCAAACCTGATACGCGAATTTGATTTTTTTAAAACTGATCAATGCGTAGTAGGTGACAGGTAGTGGTTGAAATGCAGACGAATGTGGGACTGAGACTTACTACTAATCTAGCGAGATCAAAATATCGAACTTTGGACAGCTCAAGATGAAAGAGAACTCCTAGATGATCAAATAAATCAAATTCCATCATGAAAAACGAATTTTCTTAGACACTTACGTAATTGATAACAGAAAAAATATATCGCTTATCTTCCCGCAATCATATTCGAGATTTAAGCTGCTGGCTCCTCCCACCTATCCCTCCTCATACTTTTATTTACAATTTTTGTCCGCTATTTCGTGATGAGACTGATGACTGATAAAGAATGTGTTTCAAAAAATTGGAATAAATATAATATATAAATTTTTTTACCAACTTTCGCTGATCAATTTTTTGTATTAAAATGATGTTTCGCGCGAGTATTGTTAGTAATGAAATGGAAGAACCTAAACCCGACGAATTGATGATAAGAAGGACGGAATTGCCCATTTATACCAATAGTTCATCAGAATTTGTTCAGAACAAGTAACATGTTTTCTACCCTTGCCTTTTTTCATTGTTTGCAGAGCTACAATTCAAGTTACTTATCGTTATTATTTTGTTATAGCGACGAAAAAAGGAACGAATTTGTTTTTCAGGGCGTTCAGTCAATTAGATCAGAAGGTTGCAAATTAGTTCGTGCAGCACAATCGGTGTCTGATAGGTGTTCTGCTTTCTTCAGGACTGGCGTTGCCCATGCTACATGTAAGACGCGTTTTCCTGTTTAAGTATTTAAATCTAGGCGAATTTTTCATCAAGTCAAATTTCATTGGATAGCTAATTACGTGACAACGGTGGATTATCTTCGTGAAGAACGTAATATATTACAGCGAATAGGAGCCATTGGTGGAGGTGTTTTATGTGGATATGTAATAGGGATCAGAAAAGGCTTCTTCAAACGATTCTTATATACAGCATCAGGAGGTATTGCAGCTGCGACAGTGTGTTATCCGTATGAAGCTGAAGAATATTTTAAGCAGTCTTCGCAGTTGTCTAAAAAATATGTGATAATTGGCTATCACTTTCTGAATGGAGGTTGTTATAAAACAGATTTTATTTCAAAAATCCCAATTAAAATTTTTGGAGTTGAAAACCTAATTTGTAATTTACTTTTTTATTTTAGTTTCAAAAGACCTTATCGGTTTCGAATTACCTACGTTCCCTTTGAAATCGACAATTCAAGACCCACAGGTAATATTCTGTCAGACCATTTTCTTTTGCTATGCATTTTTCTGATTTTTAATATCAAATATATTTAGGAATCTACCAAAAAGGATTGAAGTGCCGGTAGTTTTCGTTGTAACGTGATTCGGTGAACCAGGAACTTTCATTGCGATCGTTTTTAGATATGTATTTCATTTGGAAGTTCGGAAGATGAAATTTTTCATAAGAATTGCTGATATATTATGTTATAGATTATTATTTCACGTGTATACGTAGGTTACCAACTTACCTTTCGCAATAAACTATTTTAATTCATACTTCTTTTCAATCATTAGAAGTTATTTCATAAAAGAACCTCTATCATAAAACGAAGGGAGTATTTGGCAAGTGTGTAGTGTATTTATTTATTAAATTTTTAATCCCATGGACATTATGCACATGCCACATGCAATGAGTATGAATCATGGGGCTATGCACAGGCTATAGCCTGAACTCCGAAAAATTGTAGAGAGTAAAATTGGTCGTTTAGTTTTCATAATTTTTACAAGTAAATTCAAAAACTTTTTACCGAAACTGCCAGATCCCCAGATGAAATAATAAAAATGTCCAGCTGAATTTGAAAAGCTGATAACTAAAAATGATGAAGTTTTGCGCGCATGTGTGGAAGTCTTGCCAATCGCTACAATTAAACATTTGTAATTTAAAAAAAAATGAATTCCGAAATATCCGTATGCCTGTATTTCTAATTTGGAATTTTCGAGTTTCAGTTTTCACGTTTCATGGTTAATTTTTAAATTTGATCGTTAATTTCAAATTATTTAAAACGAAAAAATCAATTAATCATTCGTATTATGCTTTCACTGTGCTCTCACTTTCAAGCGTACCATGTATTTTTTTTCGATAATGATTAATCATATCTGTTTCTGTTGAGATACTTCTTTAAAAATAGTACATGGCGAAAGCAACCGTTAAATAATTTGTGAAGTAATTCTTCAGTATCCACTACAATCCTGAATATTTCAATTCGAAATGCTGATTTTCTTCAAATGATTATAATTGAGAAGTAAGCTGTTCATTAAAAGCCGAACGAGGAATACCTTCCGATGTGAGTTTTTTTGTCAATTTTTAAAACATTTTCATCAAACTGAAGTAATATCAAACATACGAATACGAATCACCCTAGTTTAATTTGTGGTAACTAAATCTAAAATCGGCGTATTATTTTTCGAAGGGATGCACCGAAAATACTAATGAACTTGTAGAAGATATTTTAAAGAAGTGCATTGTAAAAGAAAGTGCAGACGTAACAATGGAACTGGACGATGTTCAGAAAAATTCGAGAGAAGTATGTATGTTTTTGTTAGAAAATGAGTAGGTATTTATATTTGATATAAATCAAACGTTTTTAGGTGGCATCAATATCAGATTCACTATTTCAGCAAGGTACGAATACGAACGGTCAAGCGTTAGTAGCATTGTTTACCTGTTTGTCTTGTAGGAAACCATTTAATGATAAACAAGATTTGGACACGCATATAAAATTATTTAAGCAGGATTGTACATTCTGCGAGTTTTGTAATGTACATCTTGTTTCTCAGACTATCATGAAGGAACATATTGCAACAGCCCATGAGAAACAAAATCTTATCGAAAACATTTCAAAAGCAGAATCTTCTGAAAAAATCGAAACTGTTGTTGAAATAATGAACGGAGTATCAGCCACAGCTCTAATAAAACATAAACATATTGCTAATATGGAAACCAAACTTGAATCGGATACAACAGCCAGTACGAATTTAGTGTCTTGCAGAACTAAAATTAAGAAAAGTAAACACGTAAAAGAACGAGTTCGATTAGCAAAGTGCAAACTTTGCACGGAAAGTTTTATCAATCGAGAATTACTGCAAGTTCATATCAATACTGCACATGCTAAACAGAAAACGTTCAACTGCGAAAATTGTGAAAAAGATTTCTCGAGTAGCCGTTTATTAGAAAAACATATGAGTTCTCATTTGAAAGACAAACTACACGGATGTGATTGTTGTGACGAGTTTTTTTGCGATAATAACGCACTACAAGTGCACGTTTCATTAGTGCATGTAGAAGAGAAGTATTTTCCCTGTGAATTTTGTTACAAAAAATACGAATCAAAAAACAGTCTCAAAATGCATTTGTTGTCGCACGCTACTTCAAACAATCACAGCTGTACTCAATGTAAGCGAATTTTCAAAACCAAGAAGAAATTAGAAATGCATGAACAAAAACACTCACTAGAAAAGCGATTTCTGTGTTCCGAATGCCTGAAACGTTTTACATCGCAATCAAAATTAGATATTCATACAAAAATTCATACCGGAGAGCGACCTTTTAGTTGCGAATATTGTCCTAAAAGTTTCATAACACGATGGAAACAGAAATTACATACGCGAATACACACTGGAGAAAAGCCATTCACTTGCACAACATGCCGTAAATGTTTCATCTCTAAAGATAAGTTGCAAACGCATTTACGAGTACATAAAGGATTGAAATTATTCGCTTGCGAACAATGTGACAAGAAGTTCTGCGCGAAAGAACAGTTACGTTTGCATAACGTGACTCACTCTGGAGAAAAAGCTTTCGGTTGCGAATTTTGTGAAAAACGATTCATTTCTCGTTCCAAGTTGCAAATACACGTTCGTATGCATACAGGAGAGCGGCCGTTCGTTTGTCCAACTTGTGGCCGCAGTTTTATATCGAATCATAAATTGCAAACTCATCTTAGAACGCATAGCGGCGAAAAACCTTTTGAATGCGATCATTGCAACAAACGTTTTACTTCAAAAGAACTCTTGCAGTCGCATATAAATCAGACTCATTTTGGCTTGAAGCCGTTTCATTGCGATATGTGCGAGAAACGCTTTGTTAGCCGATATAAATTACAGTTACACATTCGTAGTCACACCGGTGAAAAGCCTTTCGGTTGTGAGTATTGCGAGAAATCTTTTGTCACCCGATACAAACTACAAGTACATTTACGCATTCATACAGGTGAACGACCTTTCGCGTGTTATTTTTGCGAAAGATGTTTCATATCAAATGATAAATTACAAGTGCATATTAGATCTCATACCGGCGAACGACCATACATGTGTGAACATTGCAACAAATCATTCATATCCAGTGATAAACTTTTAATGCACGTACGAATTCATAATGGTGATAAACGTTTTAGCTGTGAAACTTGCGAGAAAAGTTTTATTACCAGGTATAAATTACAACTACATACGAGAACTCATACCGGCGAAAAACCTTTCG
Organism: Ferrisia virgata; assembly: GCA_900060175.1. Taxonomy (NCBI): domain Eukaryota; kingdom Metazoa; phylum Arthropoda; class Insecta; order Hemiptera; family Pseudococcidae; genus Ferrisia; species Ferrisia virgata. The sequence goes on from FIZR01029302.1 coordinate 14,461, forward strand.
TCTGTACGGTATGCAGTAAAGGTTTCATTACAAACGATAAGTTGAAAGTACATACACGCATTCATACGGGAGAAAAACCGTATATTTGCGTCTATTGTAATAAAGGATACATCACGAATTGCAAACTTCAAGTACACCTTAAAACGCATACCGATGAAACCATTCTACGAAGTGTCCATTGGTTATTGCAATAATTATCTTTTTTCTGCGTGTGCGTATGTTCAAAGCGAATTACAAGATCAAACTAAAATTTTTATTTACATACCAATGATTGAATTTTCTTGAGCGCCTTTAGACCAGGACAGCATAGGGATTTAAGAAATGAGTGCGAAGAGAGCGAAAATAGCTCAAATTTTGATATACTATAGAACAATATTCGAGTCGTCTAATAAGTAAAGATTTTGGCTAAAAAGCTAGGTGAAAAGGTAGCAATGCCAGTTCTTAATCCAAAAATTAGGATTTCAGAGCAATTTGCAGGACGATTGTTTCTTTAGCCTTTGATTGTGAAAAGTCAAATATTTTTTTCTATTTAAACTGCGAGTACATATCAAATCCACCTGGAAAATGCTTCTTGCAGGTTATTTTTACAATTTACCCGAAGGTTTTCGATTTTTTAAAGTTTGGTCGTTTTCCGCTTTGACATGATATGAACGTACACTTGTAGATATGCATGTTACAATTAATGTTTTGCATTTACAATGCATTTTGTTTTACCCTTTATTTTTCTGTTATCGCATCAGTTTACATTTTTATCGTTTGCATTTGTAAATGGTATTTATTTCATAAAACTTTCTAGTCATGAAGTTTCCTAAGCCTATTCGCTTATTATACGGTACCTATTTGTGTTTTATATTCGTGAATACGCGTTCAAAATATTGATAAAATGTAAATCTAATGTGTATGTGTATGTATGTACTTGCATCTATTAGTTACCGCTTAAATTAAATTTTACCACTTTGTGTTTTAATAACATTGTATTGAATATTTGAATGTTTCATCTTCAACGCCCAATTTACCGTTTGGAAATTGAGAAATTCCTGATGAGCTGTGCACATTCATGATCTATAATACTGTACTGTACACTCACTTTGCGTAATTCATTATATACTCGGAAAAACGAAAATATTTGTGTCTTTGAGTTCTATTTATTAATACAGCAGCGCAAACAAATGCTAATTTTCAACGATGATGTTTAACCGTGTCATACAGCTGAATCGCATCAAAAAAATAAAACATCATCTTCATGAAATAAAATCGACAAGATCAGATTCGAAATAAAATATATCTTAAAAATGTATAAAATTGATTCCAGCTTCTCAGCCAAATGTAAATGAAATTTAACCTAAAATCAGGTAGATAAGAATGAATTCACGAAACGTAGATTTTTATACCTTATGATGAATCATAGCACGGGTCTCCTTTCTTCCCTTTCTCAAACATAAAATTTATAACATTTGCAAGTATTTTTAAAATAACACGATTGTTTGCGCAACAGCGTATCAAAGAACATTTCTAACTTAAGCACAATACGTTCTTAAGAAAATAAATTATTAGACAATAATAGAATGTGATAAAATTCAAGCCCGCGAACACCGGGGTCATGAACAAACGACCGAGATGTCATCGAGTTACGTTATGATATGTAAAGCATTATGGGTTACTTTCCAAACATTCAATTCTTCATAATTTTCAATGCATTCTTTAATATCTCCTTCCGAGAAGCCTTTACTAATACAGTGCTCATTGATATCTTTCAACTGTATTATTGTTTTACCGGCACGAAAATCTTGGATCAGTCGGAAAATTCGATCAATAGTACTTACAGTGCTGTGGACAAACAAGAATTTGAATAAAATCCCAAATACTAAGTAATGTTAAAGAAGTTGATGATTCATAAAAAAAGAAATCTGATAGAAAACAAGAATGAAACGAGCCATTTAGGTACTAACTTTTCATTTCTTTGTTGCGAATGCTTCAAGGAAATTTTGGACATTTCTAGAAGTCGCATAGCTTCGGAAACGTCGTCTTTTGTAACAACCTCAGCCAATCTTAGCTTAGTTAAAGCTGTTGATAAACGTAGAATAGCTAACAGATTCCTAGCTGATGTGAAAGTATTATCATTGGTATTGCGAGCTTCTCTTCTCATTTCCACGTAACAATCAACGATATATTCGGTCAGCGGTCTAGGAACAACCGGTACTATTTTTTGACACAAATTTATATAACGCCGCATCACGTTCATGGACACCGGTATAAACTCCATTGGAGGTTGTTTACAGTGTTGATGCACATATGTGATATGTTGAGCCAACCTGTAGGTAAGTCCAATATTTCAGTACCGAGAAAACAGAAATTAATTGTATGAAAGAGCTAAAAAAAACACCTCAAATCATTATCTTTATCCGGTCTATCTTGGATCAACCAGAGTAAATCAAAACGTGAAAGCAACGCAGCTGGCAGCTGAATATTTTGTTCAACCGATCTTTTTGGGTCGTAGCGTCCAAAAGCGGGATTGGCAGCTGCTAAAATACTAACGCGAGCGTTCAGTCTAGTCATTATTCCAGCTTTAGCGATGGATATAGTTTGCTGTTCCATAACTTCGTGAATAGCAGTACGGTCGTATTCGGACATTTTATCAAATTCGTCAATGCAACAAATGCCTTGATCAGCCAAAACTAGAGCTCCGCCTTCTAATATCATTTCACCAGTCAAGGGATCTCGCATTACAGCCGCGGTTAAACCAACTCCAGACGAACCACGACCGGTGGTGTATTGACTTCTTTTAGCTAACCTTTCGATGTACGATAAAAGTTGAGATTTCGCTACTCCAGGGTCGCCCATTAGGCAGATATTGATATTACCTGAAGAAAATCAATGCATTGTACGACGTGATGAATTTTAGAGAGATTAAATAAAGAAAAATCAACCTCGAATTTTCATTCCTTCTGGATTTCTGTCCACACCGCCAACAAGTAATAAAAGTAAAGCTTTCTTAATATCATCATGACCGTATATTTCAGGAGCTAAACTGGCTGCCAGTTTCGAATAAAAATCCCCACTAGAGAGTTCTTCAATTTCTTCTCTAGACAATTCGTCGTCTATTCCCGCTTCATTAGACTTATTCAAACATTGTACTTCCTATAGAATATAAATACAGATGTGAACTGGTATTTGAAATTTTAATTCCCATACAATCCTGAAGCTTACGTGAGCCTCTAAATAAGTTTCCGATAATAATCCTTGCGTGATTTGACGAAAGCCTGCTCTCAAAAGCGGAAGGAATACTCCGGTGACAGAAACGTGATCTCCAGGTAGAGCTTGTCGAGTTTTTTCTCCTCTGCAATATATTGTCAAAGAACGAGGTATGTTTCCCACTGGTACTTGATCGCTCTAAAATATATCTCTGAGAACATTAGTTCGAAGAAATATTTTCGTAATAATTGATTTGAACGTCATGTACCAATTCTTGCACTTTTAGCTCTTGAAACTTCATAAATTTTGATCCTCTGGTTTGTAAATGTAATCTTCCACCTGATTTATTCAATTGACAATCTTCGCTTGGACACATCGTAACAGGTTTGAAAGTCATGGAATTCACCTATGAATTTTAGAGATGATTAGTAAAATAAATCATCAGTTTTGATGAGCGGCAGAATTACATATGTAAAAAGAATGAGTACCGGTTGATAAGTTTCGGCACCACACATATCACAACAATAAGTAGCAACTATCATCATTGGTTTAACTTCGGTACTACGCATAACGACACCCCTAATAGTAACCAATTTACCAATATGCTCAGCTTTTACTTCTCGGATAGGGATATTTTTTCGACTTCCTAAATCTTTAAAATATACCTCGCTAAGAGAGTACAGAATTACAACATGAATTAGAAATGACATAAAGTACAATGATTCAAAGTAGTACAAAATACTATCGCCGTATCAACTCTGGTGGGTAACGGTTCCGGGAATCTTTTTGTTCACCATGCTGATGAAGTCTTCGCTCCATCAGCAATCGATGTTCGATATAAATGTCTAAAGCATCTTTCGCAGCTACCTTTAAACATTCCATCATGCGAATTAGATACAAAATCACGATAGAAAACTATATTTTCAACTTCATACACGTACTTCATTGTGTTTATAACTGGGAAGAACGGATTGCACCACATCTGCGAATAAATTTGTATACCGTCTAGTGTTTGTTATGATACTTTCCGCCAAGGCAGGGTCAAACTCTTCCACGTCGTCTAGATTGATCAGCAATTCTACCTATACACGACAAGTTTTCAATACACGTTTTTCTGATCTTATTTCATTGCATAGGCAAATATCAAAAACCACCAAACGTACCTGTTCACGATGAGCAATTTTAGTCAGAAATGAAGCATACACGTAACTGCCATCTTTGCCTTTAAATGTTTGAAGAAAATCTTGAATTTTTTCTGAAACAGAATTACCGTACTTAATTTCCACATCCGTCAAACTTCGTTCATTAACGATTAAAATGTGTAACTGACGGATACCTCGGTCACCGTCGTAGGCTACTTTAGTCATGATGAAGATGAGATGATATAGTCAATGCAATTCAAGTTCAAAATATACACAATTTTTTCATTTATCTATAACTTATTTATAACATTTAAATACTGATTTATTGAATGAAAACAATGAAGGAACTTTACGGTCTACACCAAGCTCACTACAGAGAGAGAAACACACAGGATGAAAATAAATTGGAAAATCGCGGGAGAGAAAAACTGAAAATTTTTTGGCATAGGAAATTTGATCGGTGAGCTAACACTAACCTAAATAATAAGTTTCCAATGTTTCCATACTTTGAATTTGGAATAGTTGAGGAAGAGAAATGGAATTTACAAACTGTGAAAAGGCGACACTGCTCACAATTTTGATAAGAATTCTCAAAAACAGTTCGCAATTAGCAAGAGAACAGTCTACACGAACAAGTAATGATATAGAATTAAATGAAATTGTTGAAATAACTTCGAATTTCATAACTTTGTGGGATGACAGGCAACTGTGTCAGCATTCACGCGTTGTAATAATATGAGCTAAAAACATGGTAAGTAACATTCAGCACCTAGAAATATTTAATGGTGTAATTTACTGTTTGCTTAGTTGGTATCGCGTTGAACTTTGATGTGTTATGAAGAATCTGTTTTTATAGGCTTCCAATTTGATATTAGCTGGTCTTGGATTAGCCGCCGCAGGCTATATTGGGAGATGTATTGTTCGAGCTTCTCCCAAAATTTCCAAAACTATGAGTGAATCATTAAAAGCTCTTTCTAGTTTTGAATCATCTGTAAGTCGCAGTAGCGTTGAAATTCAATATATCAGCGTGCATTTAAAATGACTCGTTAGTAAAAATTAAAAACAGAATTATTCTCATTATGAAATGCTGTTGCTTTCAGAGTTTCGCGAATAGCAAGTATTATAAAGGTGGATTTGAACCCACAATGACCAAACGAGAAGCTAGTTTAATTTTGGGTGTTTCGCCAACTTCATCCAAACTCAAAGTAAAAGTGTGTTTTTAATTTTTTACTATGCTGATGATCTGTTTTATTTCAACAATTGAAAATACATTTTTAATGCGATACTCTAGGAAGCACATAAAAGGATCATGTCATTGAATCATCCTGATCGTGGTGGATCTCCGTATATCGCAGCCAAAATTAATGAAGCTAAAGATCTATTGGAAAGTAATAAGTGATGATTTTTATGTCGATTTTAAAAATCTATGAGACAAAACCCAGGTGTAATATTTGACGAAACACTCAAGTGTTTTCAATTGTATGTCTGTACGTAATATTATTTTAGTAACGTTGTAGATGTAAAAACTCGTAAATAATAATTCTTAGTTCCATGTTTTACATTTCATTCACAACACGTCGCTTCTGCTATTTTGAGGTAAATCATGATGAAGGATTTAGTAGTCAATCGTTTCTCTATGCATCGAGGTCGTCATTTGTTACATGGTTAGACCATCAAGCGGGAATGATTTTTGGCTTTTTAAAATACTAATCATGCGCAACGGCACACAATTACATGCATGTATATCAGGATGGCATATACTGCTGGAGCATTAGTAGCCGAGCGATCCTTTATCCATCATCTATACAGTTGATAGTAATTCACCTACGTAAGTATGCTTGCACAAGGATTGCGATTGCATCATGTGATGATGATACAAGAGTACAGAAGTAGACTACTGAGAAGACAAGAACATGGACAATAATGATCTTGGAATCTAAAATGAAATGAAATGACTGAAAAACAACTGTCATCTGATACCTTTCTGTAGTTTCTGTTCCTGTTCATGTATTCAGCAGTTTGAAGCCCTTGAAAACTTAAACGATTGATCATCCACTGCCATTCATCGATACAAAAACTAGTTACACATGTATTTAAGCATCATCTAAATGTATACATTTTACAGTTTGTTCATTCGATTCTGGCACCTCCTTAGCAAAATGCTAATTTTTCGTGTAAAAATGTGAGATTGGCAACTTGTTTCTATATATTTTCATTTTCCAACACCTATTGATATTTTTCTAGAAACAAGTTGTCAACTTCACATTTTTTTACATGAAAAATTTTAATTTTTCAAGGGGGTGCCAGAATTAAATGAACGCTTCGATTTGTAAGGTTACCATTTTGAAACGGTATTATTTTCGTTTCAAATAGGAGAAAATCTGAGGTTTAAGTACTGTTCCAAAACCGTATTTTTTCCTTTGAATCAATTTTAAAACTGCTTCTATACAGCTTCAAAATTGTTTCAACGCACTTAAAATTTTTTGAAACCGTTATGAAACTGTATTGAAGCCGTTGTACGGTTTCAATACTTTTTAGCATAAGTTAAATGTTCTGTAACAGTTTTGAAGTAGTATTGAACCAGTTTCAAAATTGTTTTAAAACAAAAAATAATGTTTTGAAACAATAATGGAACCTTAAGTTTTCCCCTTGTTTTGAAATAGTTTCAACTTTGTAGATCGGGACCTCAAATAGTGGGATGCTGTAGAAAGTTTCAATTTTTCTACCTTTTGATTGGCTCTAAAGTTCATGTGATCGCAATGTGTTCTCAAGATTGGATGCATATAATAAAACCCTATCGCGTTAGGCTGCACTAGTTTAAAAGTATACGCATAATCGTTCATTATCTTTGAGTATTAATGCTTATAGTTCATTATGTGCACCATTCGAAAAAACAGTTCCGAACTTCCGATGTCTCAAACGTTGAAATTAAATACATTTTACAATCATCTTGTGTGCCTGTTTATGCTTGTTATACATACAGGACGGCCCTACTGTTGCGAACAATTTTTGCAAAAATTGTCAACTTGTCGTAAATGAGTATAGATTGCGATTTTAATCATTTTTAGGGATTTAAAATAGAATTTTTTTTATTTTTGATCAATTTATGACTGGAATCACCGTTCGTTCAGGAGTTGTAACTTAACGGAGTAGGGTTTGCTTATATGCCATCAGTCCATTCATTCGTGTGATTTGATTCGTTCGCGCCTTCTCCACCTTTCTGAGTTTACACCGCACCTGAGAACATTAAATAAACAATATAATCTGAGATCTGAACCGAAAAGTTGCATTTCATTATTTTTAAAAATGTTTGTGTATAGAAATAATTAAATATTTTTACTAAAAATGAATGAAAGAAAATCCAAACAGGTAATTTCATCTTTACTTTCAAAAAATTTGTGCAGTTAGCTTTAGCTAATTCATTCGGTTTCATTACAGAAGTTATTGATGCAGGGAGACAGCGGTAGGCAGATGTGCATTCGAAATTTCTTTTCAACTAATTCCCGAAAATCCATTGTTAACGATAGCACATCCCTAAAAGAACGTACGACCTTTTTTCAGTTATTTTGTTGGTGTTTTAAATGTGTCTGGGTTAACCATTTCGATTGAATTATATGCTTGCAGTTGAAAATATCACGAACGTTAAGAGGAGCATTCGTTCACAAGATGAAGTAACAAAATGCAGCAGAAATGCAGAGAATTCTGGATCGATTATAACGGAAAACATTCAATGCGCAAAGGCTACCAGATCAATTGCGAGTAACACTAATACCATCTGCGATACGAGTGATAAAAGGAAATACAAAGCAGATGAAGTTCTTTCTGATTTACTTGATGAACTGGAAAATTCTTCTCCGGAAGATTATGTTTATGTGCAATCGTTAACATCATCCGACAAGATGAAAAATAACCCCGTTAAAAAGCGTGCCAAACTATCCCCATCATTGCTGAATCATGAAAACACTGACATTTTGGATAGTTCATGTTCAAGAAACGGTGAACAATTCTGTGTAAAAGTGAATATCAAGAAACATCCTAAGAGTGATGAAAAGACAACGGGAAATTCGAAGGCGATGGGATTATCTTTACAGTCCAGTGAGTCCACTGTAAAAGTTCAAAGTGATTTAATCGATTTAGAAAATTTAGCCGATTTCTTGAATAATGAATGTGACGAGTGGTTAATTTCAACTAGGTTAGACATATTTTTTTGTGATATTCATTCAATATATCTTGGGATTTACGATGAAATGATTTTAGCGATTTAAATTTGAACGAATGGACTTATTGTAAAGTAATTTCGATGCACTATCTGAATAATAGCCTAAAGTTGACGTTACAAAAGTTTATAAAAGCATCTCACGATGCTGTTATTTCACCACCTACTACGACCTGTGTACTAAGTGGATGCTGGTAAGTTATTAGGTGTTGTTTTTTTGATTTTTGTTTTACGTAACATTATTGTCGAAGTATTCAAGCACAATTTCGCTTAATTAAAAACACTTATAGGATCGATACTCCTCTGAAAGTGAACGACATCGTTAGTATAAAGGCTCATTTCAATTCAAAAAGTGCGCATTGGGTGGTTGACAACGAGCAAGGTTTCATTACCGTACATCCGGATATTCTAATTACGGGTACCGGTATCGTTGGTTCGCTATTTTGTCAAAGGAGATCCGTCCTCGGTTATATTTTTCCCAACTGTGACCCGCCCAACATCGCCATGCTGATTGGATCTTTAGTTCACGAGCTATTACAAGAGGTTTTTCTGCGTTTCAATTTCATAGTAAAGCGAAATGAAAGCGATTCAAACTTTGATTTCTAATTTTTAAGGTTTTAAGAAAACAAATTTATAGCACCAACGGTATACAGGAAATAATTAATAACTTGATTGGTTGCAAACGCACTTTATACCTAGCTTACGAATGTGAAGTTGCTTTAAGCACAGTAAGATCGCAATTAGAGGAATTTTCACCGAAGATTTCTTCGTTCATGAATACATACATGATGAGTACAAATAGCTCGTGAGTATCTGTGTGCTTTAAAAACCATGAATAATGATTTTGGTATTATTTCTACTACATTTAATTTTCGACTTTCTACAGAAGTAGCACAAAAATGTGGCCGGGAGAAATTTTACAGATTTTAAGTATTGAAGAGAATTTCTGGATTCCGCAACTAGGAATCAAAGGAAAAACTGACGTAATATTGAAAGCACGTAAAAACGATGAAATTAAGGTGATTGAAGCACATGGGTATCATTTTGATATGAAAGTTGTCGTATTATCACGCCTATGAAGGGTCTCTCAATTATTATTAATCTTCGTGTGGTTTTCATTCGCAGATTTTACCATTAGAGTTGAAAACAGGTCGAGCAAGTAACTCTTCGGAGCATAGAGGTCAAATTATATTGTACGTAATTATGATGGCCGAAACTGGAATTGACGTAGATACGGGATTATTATTCTATCTCAGGTTTCATTTTATAACTAACAGCTTTTTATGATACTATCCTTGTATGTAACAATAATTTGTTGTTTGTGGGTAAACTGACAGAGAGAACAGTATTACCGAAATAAATCCTAAACATGCCGAGCGAATTGGATTGCTGAATATGCGAAATGGTTTAGTTAGTCATATTGTAGCTAATGAAACGCCAACATTATTGTCACCAAGTGAATTCAAACTGCCGACCTTACCCGAGCCGATCCACCATCATAATGCTTGCGCTAAATGTCCGTATTTAACTGTGTGTTCCGCATCTCTCACGTAAGTCGAAGTTCGAAGTGTTTTTCTTTCGAGACATGATTAGTTAATATGCGCGTCTGTTATCGACAGTAAACAGCATCAAGAAAACATGTCCAAAAAGAATCCACTGAATGAATTAAGCGTGAAAGCACTAACTCATCTCACCGAATCACACATTCGCTATGTATTTTTTTGGCTCGGTCTATTGAAATTGGAAGAATGCGAACGCAAAAGAAATCGATCTTTTGATATATCTGATTTATGGCATGTGGACGTGGCTGAAAGGTTGCTCGTCGTTCCTTCAGTGATTAGTTTCATAGATAGATACTTTTGATGTGAATATTAATCAGCGTTTTTTGTTGTTCATAGAGAAAAACGAGGATACTGTATTAGTAATTTACGCTTGCAAAGCGTTGACGTTCTGGGAAGTAAATTTTTACATAAAATGAAACGCGTCACTACCGCCAGTAACCGTGAACGTAGCCTAATAAATACTTGCGCTCTAATCGAAGGCGATTATCTAGTGGTTAGTAAAGGTTCCAGGTATGCTCTCGCCAGCGGATACGTTGATACAATAGAAGAACAAGAAATAACTTTAAAACTCGACAGGTATGCTTATGTATTACTGAAGACAAACTTGACGTAATTTTGTCTGCTTTTCGTTCGTTAATGTAAATTTACATTACTACCTATATCGATGTCGTACATATCTGTCTTCACAACGTTTTCAGATGGTTAGAAAAAGACGACAACGAGTTTTACGTGATTGATAAATATTCAATGTTCGACGGTTTGCTAGGATTTAACACGTCCAGTTTACTCTTACTACTCGAAGACACTGTTCCCGCGAATAATCTTCGGTCATTCATCATCGACATGATATCACCTACGTTTACTAGCAAATTACCTTCCACATTTCAAGAACATATTTTCGGTAATTTGAATAAAATGCAAAAGAACGCCATCTTGAAGACATTACAAGCTGACCATTACACGCTTATCAAAGGAATGCCAGGGACCGGTAATCAACGTTAACTTGTTTGAATGACGCTTCAGTGTAAATTGTTTTGTTTCTTTACAAGCTTTAATTCGAAATACCTTTATCTCAGGTAAAACCGCAACTATCGTGGGGTTAGTTAAATTACTCGTATCAATGAAACATTCGGTGCTAATCACCAGCCATACGCATTCGGCAGTTGATAATATCCTGTTACGTTTGAAAGAAAATGAGCTTGACTTCCTGCGGTTGGGATCGTACGCCAAGGTACACGATTCTTTGAAAACCTATTGCGAAGATTATGTGCTAGAGAAGTGTAACTTTAAAAATGTTAGCGACTTGGAGAACTTTTACGGTGAAAAGGTACATATTGTAACGTGTAACAATCGACGATCGTTCCTCGAATCATTTAATTCACTCACTTTTTGCAGCAAGTAATAGCGGTTACTTGTATGGGATGCACGCATGTGATATTCAGAAAACGACAATTCGACTACTGCATCGTAGACGAAGCCAGCCAAGTTTTACTACCGTCTGTGATAAAATCGTTGTATTGTTGCAAGAAGTTCGTTCTGATAGGCGATCCGGATCAACTACCTCCAGTTGTACAGTCAAAAAAAGCTAGGTAATTAGGTATTGGTGTATGGGCTGTTCAATTGACGGGCGTGCTAGACTCATTTTCATTTCATCAATAGTCATTTAGGTTTAAGCGAAAGTTTATTCGAGAAACTAGATAAGCCGCAAGTCACGTCGATTTTGGACTTACAATACCGCATGAATTCGCAAATCATGCAGCTGGCCAATTCGTTCGCTTATGCGAACTCGCTGAAGTGCGCAAACGAAAGAGTTGCCTCAGCTACCATGTACACCGCTGATCTTGACGAAATAAATAGCCGATATACGGATGATTGGATGCGATTAGCATTATCGAGCGATCTCAGTCATTCTGTTGTTCTAATCAACACGGCCAATTTGAAGAATAAAACGTCATCTCTATCGGAGTATTCGAATCAAAACGAAGCCGACATAGCGTTCAGCATAGTGCGCAACTTGAACCAAGTACGTATACGATATCGCGATGATCTCGGTACTCTTAAATTTACAGAAATAGTACGTACAGTGGAATAAATTGAATAACACGCCGATTTCAGATTTACAACGCAAGTCACGATATCGGTATTATAGCTCCGTATCGTGAACAAGTGAAACTTCTACGTAATATGGCGTCTGCCGATAAATACCTAATCGAAATAAATACCGTCGATCAATACCAAGGACGAGATAAAGACGTGATAATATATTGCTGTACCAAAACATCTAGTACAGGGGTAAAAGAGGATACCTTTCACTCGTTTTGCTCTTTCGTCGTTACTATACGATACAAATGTGGTGTACTTTTTGTTACAGGATAGCGGCATACTTAGCGATAAACGACGTCTCACCGTCGCCATTACACGTGCTAAACGGAAACTAATTATTATAGCCAATGTGAGCGCATTACGAACGTACACTGTGTTCGAACAATTATTTAATTTCATTCCTGAAACGAATACCGTCGATGTCACTAGCTTAGAAGCAGCCAACTAATTTGATGGGTTAATTTAGGCGAGTGTATACTTATGTTCAGTACCAATGCGCTGGAATATGTCGAGGAAAAAAACGCAAACAAATTGGTTCCATAGTTAAAAAAGATTATTTTTCACTATTTTGAAGAATTAATTGTGGTGCTGATATTTCGATGCTACCGTTGAAAAAAAGTATCGGAAAAAATCTATTTTCCCTTCGTAATTTTGAAAAAAATTACGGTTCTGAATATTCGTTCAATATTTTCATTTTATTTTTGTACGTATCGTCGTGAATTTATTTGTAGCAATCAGTGTCATACTGTAATTAATTTATTTAATAAACGAAATTTGAAACGTATTTTTATAAGTTTCAGTCTATCTCAACTACAAAGATACCGAAAATTTACACCGCAGGAAAATTTTGATTTCGACGAAATATGGACTACACTTCAAGATCATTCGTGATTCGATGTAGATTAAGCAAAAGTATTTCTATCCAGTTTCATCTTAAGTTCTTGACTGAAAAATAATTCGATTTTAGGTCATTTCCACCCTTCGAATTTGTTTAAAACGACTAGTGTTTTTAATGAATTAATACGCTCTTACAGACCGAGAATTCACAATTCATACTACGTATTATCTAATTACCCATTACCCTCAGTTCGAAAAAAATGTCGCATATTTTTTTCCATTATTTCACTTATTTTTATAATACCTAAACTTTCGCTAAAAGAAACAAAAATTTCAAAAACTAAAAATATTTTATTGTTCGTAATAGTGACACACCGAAAACTGAAGGTGTTTGAAGATACTGACTATTTAGAAACACTTCGCGGTACCCGCATGGCTGTTACTTCAGACACATATCTTCAATACGATCCAAAAATTAATGGGCAACTTTGTGACAGTCGCTGATTCTTAGAGCTTGTACTGTATAAATAAGACATTTGTTAATTCCGTATTATTGGACGTAGATATAAATTTTCATACCTGCTACAACAATACGCTCAAATGATGCAGTTTCATCTTATTGCCACGAAGGTACACGTATCTCTTTTCCATTTTTTTTCTTTCGGCGAAAAGTTAAGGTACTTCACAATATCGTCGCATCAACGTAATGCTTCCTCGGCGATTCTAAAAATAACACGACAAAAATATACCTGATTTATCATGTCTAGTTCGTTTCTCTACGGAATAAGATAATTTTGAACTCACCTTCGGTACTGAAACGAAATTCACGTCGTAAGAAAGAAACCTGCGCAGTTCACTAGTATCCAATTACATTCAACCGGCTGGAAAATAGAAAAATACGTTATTAATTTGATGAAAATATCGTAAAAGAATATTTACGATGAAAGTGATCGTTGAAAAATCGAAAAAAAAAAAAAGATTCCATTGACATTAATAGAATATATTGTCGAGAAATTACGTTAAACGTAGGTATTTCCTTTCAATCTCCGATTCGATTAACTTTACAATAATCGTAATTTCAATTGTTTTACGTGAAAAAAATCAATTAAAAAAAATGAGTCTGCTTATTTTTGGTATAAAATTTCATTTCTGGGGCACTCTTATAAGAGAATCATTGTCTATATCTGATTAATATAAATGCCTCACGAGAAAAATAAAAGTAATATTTTAAAAGAAAATAAAGTAGATATAACGTTCAACGAAAAATATCTTACAATTTCAAAACAAAAAATCACTAAATAATTCAATTAAAAAACTGTTAAATGTCGGAAAAATTTACTTTTTTTTTTAACACGACACATTTGTAATGTCGTCATGACTTGCATGTGCATAAATTAAAATTAAATTATAAACGCATAGGTAATATTGGAATAATAATTTTTTAAAATTGGAAAAACAGTTTGTACTTCTTTGTTACGACAATATCTTGATGGGAACTAGATATTCTACAAATGAGTAATTTGTCGCTAGTTCTCGATTCAATTCGAGGAGAACTGAAATCCATTTTAAAATGACAATTAATCACAAATTTTCCTGCAATAATACTAAATTATTATGTTTTAGTAACAGTTTCACGTTGTGCATCGAAACAATTGAAATGCACGTATAACGTATTAAATATAAATACAGCGCATCGTAAGCAAAATCGCTTACCCGCCATGTATTTCAATTACGTATTAGTTTTTGAAGTCGACTATTGGAACATGTCTTAGTTATTCATTTCAACGAAAGTACAGTTTTAAGATACTTATCGAAGCGCTTAATTTCATAAAATTCGATTTATTCGCATAATCCAATAAGCAATACCAAAGATATAAGAGCAAAAAAGCAAAAGTCGAATAAATTATTACAGAACGAAACCCATTATGAATGATTTAACGATCGAATAATTCAAGAAATTCGATTAATATTAGAACAAACACGTGCGAGCCATAAGTCTCATAACGGTGTTCAACCAGAGCCGGATTATCACAATTATACAATCATTACGGATCATAAACAAATAGTCATCGAATGGGAATAACGTAACAATACGCGATAATACCAACTTTCATAGGGTAAAAAGGTAAAAGGTAGCGGGGAGGCGACATTTAAAACTCAGTCAATTAGTACAAAACAAATTACAGCACATGTCTACTCGGAAGTACGAGTAGAGTGGAAAAAGGGCGATATTATAATAATATTCAGATATATGATTCGGGTCCGGCTCGGGCTTCTCTATTGAATAAAAAGCATACTTTACTTTCTTATTCAAATCAAAGAATCAATCTTCGTTTCCACACTACGAGTTAATTGTATTTTTCATGTACACCGAAAAAGCTTGAAATGAAAGGCAATCCTGATCACCGCGCTATAAATCTTAAGTATGCATATATCATGTAGTACTTGGTTACTGTATAAGAGAATAATCAAAAAGAAGCTAACACTAGCTTTCCAGTAATAATGATCTTCCTACGAAATTACACAACAAATAAAGTCATTAATTGAAAAAAAAAAAAAAAAAAAAAAAA
>FIZR01029303.1:0-19031 GCA_900060175.1 Ferrisia virgata
ATTAATTCATTACTGAAATTGAAGAATAATACCATACACGGTTACTTGACGAGTATGACCATACCCGTAATCGTCTTACCCTGGTAAAAATTGCACGGTCACATTTCGACCGTCAGCGCGTATGGTACGAGTATACTCGTGCAGTACTCTAGTAGGTGTATAGTTTTTGGGGAATACAGTTACAGATCCTTCCCCTGTTTAAAAAAAAAAAATCTGGGTACATCTTGGAAGATAACAAAAAAACGATGTGAAGAGAAAAGAAATTACGTTAGTACACGATATGATAATGCATGATAAGAGATCCACAAAGAAAAATTATTTATATATAAGTAACAATTAAAAATTAAATTAAAAAAAAAATTATATGTAAAAAACATTTTTTTTTTCTATTTCTTTAGGTATTCACTCTTTTTTCTTTTTTTTTTTTTATGCTAAACAAAAATTAAACCCAATAAAATTAATTTTAAACTGAATGATAACTAACACACACATGAATAATTTAAAATAAAAACGAATAAAACGAACATTAAAATCACTACGAGTGTAACAGAAAAGATAAAAAAAAAAATTATTGAATAAAAATAAGCACAAAAAAAATACAAACAAAAATAATGCAAATGAAAATAAAATCACAATGTACATACCAATGGCAGATTAAAAACGAATTTTAAGAACGAAGCAAATAATGTATAAGAGGCAAATAATAAATGAAACATGAACGAATTGAATAAAAAATAAAAATAAGAATAAGCGCAAAAAGCATTAAAAAAAATTGGTGGCGCAAAAAAAATGCAAACAAAATAAAAAAAAGTAATGCAAAGCTCAACTTAGAAGAAAATGACTAAAACGAATGAAGCGAATAAAATGATAGAAAAAACCTGGTCTTAATCACTCGTCAGTTAAATCTCGCAGGTCTACGTACTTGGCGACCTGAAAAGGTCGTTCTTGGTTGGTCGAAAATGACCTTTTTTCGTGTGGACGTAGGGATACGTGACGAAGTAGAAGGAGTAAGATGAGAAGTTTGTGAACAATTACTGAGCGAAGATGCAGGATTTTCTATGATGTTTAATTCAGTTTTTTTGATTTTTTCATTAGTGTCGTCGGTAGCTAATTCGTATGCTGGTTTCAGCCCATCGATGGACACTGATTCCGTTTTTCCGAATATTTCTTTTTTCGATGTTTTACTTAGTATGGACCTCCGAACGGAGTTTCCAGCGGCTGACGTACGCGATCGACTCGTACATATACTTTTTTGCAATCAGCTCAGATCGCGATGAACGAATGATTTCTTTGTAGCGTTCCATTTTGCAGGTTTTGGGCTAACTTTCCTTATAGATTCGCGAAGTGACTACACAAACTGTGTTTTATCTTGGATTTCGTCAGTTTGGGAACAGAAGAACTCGCCAGGCAGTATAGGAGAATGTCCAAATGTCATTTCTGCACTGCTTACTCCATCATCGTCTCTAGGTGCAGCACGTAAACCTGATGGTACCATACTGTTACTCGGTATTGGGAATTTAAATTAGACGGTATGGAACTGGTATTGGTATTTCCCCAAAAATTCTAAAATTTTGCGGGATTTGGTGCTGGGAATGGGATGAAACTCGACTGAAATAGAAAATTGTGAAACAAATGAGTGGTAAAAGAGTGGAGTACAGCAGGAGAGAGACTAATATGAGATTGAGGAGTTTGATTTGAGTGAAATGAAAATGGAAGTAATTTGGAGTGGAAAGCATTCGCAGTGAAGTGATCAATTAGCACTATAGCAGTGATACTACTCAAAAAAAGGATGTATAATTTTAAAAATAAAATGCCACAAATGAATTTGTATGTGTAATGTAAATCCACTTAGATACAATGACAAATTAAAAAATGAGTTGAAAAATACAACATCTTGAAACAATTAAACTTTATGAACAGGTAACCCGACTAAGTAATAATTGTAATAGTCACTTACGTTATCATTATTAAACCTTGGAAAAACTAATGAACACTGATGTTACACACTTCGCTATATAAAAAAGGGATGTAACGTTTTAAAGCTAATAAAGGTACATATTAGTAAACCGATTAGGTAACAATCATACATAGTTTGAATTACCACTGTTAAAAACTAATATTATAGAATTTCAACCTAAGCTAGAATTTAAATTGATGCAATAAATAAAAATTTCATTCAGTAATTCTTCAGAAGGCATATTCCTTATTGGATTCAATATTTCAGTTTCAGAAGTTTCTGTTAGATTTTTCATTTGTTTCGAAAGTATGAACAACTGATCAATGATGAGTTTTTTTTGCACTCTGAAAGAGTAGCTTTTGTCCGTGGGTTTAGGTATAAGCAATTTAAAAACCATGGGATTGGAAAATATCCTTGCTTTACAGTTCTCCATAACTTTTATCATTTTTTTTTTTTTTGAAAGAGTAGTGTCTGAAATATCATTATTTGTAATTCAAAGGTTAGGTATTTTGTTTGAGGTTTACATTTCATAAAATATATGGCTAAAAAGTAGCTCATTTAAAGATCAAACACACAAGATCTGACTCGGCTTCAATACTTCATGGATCTGATGTAAAATCTTTCAGTGCGAGCGATTCATAGTCGCAGGTATAAGTGCATGATCTCCGTGATGTTGTTTTCATACTTTGAGATCACAGTACACATATCATTCAAAGATTACCATCTGCAATGTGGTGTAAAGAGACAATGAAATGATAAGAAAAATGTTGAATAAAAATTTTAAATAAATTAAAATTTACCCAGTTATCACATTATTATCATTAATTTACAAATACTTTCTTCATCGACCTTACTTATTATTTTTTGAACAAAACCATCGCAATCGTCTTCATTAGAATATTCTTCATTTTGGACAGTCCAAATATCATTGTGTTCATAAGCCACAGATTGCAAATTAACATTGCAGGAAGATGAATCTACACTTTGAGAATCAATGGCTGCAAAAGAATTCGTTGAAGCTAATATGTCCTCTACATCCCTCACTAATCTCTTCGATAGGTGTAACTCTGCTTGAAATGGTAGAAGCTTGATTAGAGTTCAAAACTATAGAAGCCAACTTGAGGTTTTCAACTTGAGAATTGGATTGTGTAACTGTAGAAGTTGACAGGAATGTAGATGTGATGTAAACTCAATAATTGTTCTAATGGTCTTTCTCACTCTAAAATGGATTTTGTTGATACTATCCCCTCTTTCTCCGCATCTGCCATAGTTCAATAGATTGTAATAATCCGGTGTAATTTGACCATTTGGAGGAGAAAATCAGATTACAAAAATTAATATCTGACATGCCCGAAAATTGTGCTAATCTTCTTTCAGCTCATGAAATTTTATTCGAGTACACGAATAAATATGTGCTTCGGTTGTAAAATTTGTCCAATGCCATTTTATGAAAAGTGTGAAAAATTTGATAAATGGTCAAAGGTCTTTTCAAGCAGCCGACCCATTGCTGACAAAAAGGTATTGTGACATCTACGTCAAAAACGATACAACGATTTTCTCAATATGTTTTTGATCATTTACAAAAAAGAATGGCGAATATAGGTAAGCTTCTGATTTCGAATAAAATTGACATCACGTTGGTTGCCTGCGAGATTTCAAAGTTTCAGACAATGCACTCACGTAGGTAGCTAGATACCAGGAACGATCAAATATCTTCATTTCGACGTTTAGACAAAGTATATTGGCTGGAAAAAAAATTGTGTCTAGACTTGAAAATAAAATGAAAGAAATTTCGCACCAATATAGAAACGTGTATTTGAAATAAGATTTCGATTTAAAATTTGCAAACTTGTACCTGTGCCTATCTGTATTAATAAGAACGATTGAAAGTCGATGGTCTTCGATTCAAATTACCGGGAAAAAAAAATGGAAAATGTCATAGTGACATTTTAAAATTCCTATTTAAATTTCTTTACGATAGAAAGAGAGAAGAAAAAAAAACAACGTGATAAATGACTCGAAATAAGGGGTAAATAAGGAGGACGCAAAAATCCGTAGAGTAAAGAATACGTAAGCAAAGTAAGGCAGCCAACAAAAATATTTCGTGTATGATTAATGGGTTATAAGTTGTAGTAAGACGAAAACTGGAATAAAAAAAAAAAGAGTCAACAAGAAAAAAAATTATAAAAAATACAAAAAGAAGAAACTACAACGATGGTCATGTGATTTCAATAACGCGAAAAATTACCGGTACGATGACGTTAACGTGTTTTTTGTGTGTGTGGTATTTTTTCCCCTTTTTTTTTCAATATTCTAAAATAGGGTAATATTTTATTTCGTTAACGACGCTTTTCCATGTTGGGATAAAATTAAAAGTGCTGAAAGTTTGAAATATCGGCTGCGTTTTACCTGTTTAAAAACTTGATATAATATAGTTTCATTAAGCGTGAAATAGCAATTCGGTGGCAATTTTTTAGCTTGTTAATTCCATTTTATTATAGGCCATTTTTCGTCTTAGATTTAGACATCTCATTAAATGGAAGTACTTTTAGCTGTGGAATCTGCAGGTATAATTTGGTTTATTAAAAAGCGTCGAATAATTAAACGAAACTAAGTTTGCAGAAAGTTTTTACCAAATGGTATAAAACGTGGTTTTCGTATTTTTATTCTACTTGTAAATCATTTGTCGCTATGTGCATTGTGCATACTAACTTGCTTTCGTTTTTGAAAATATTTCACATTATCCAGTTTTTAACGCTGTTATTGTCTCGTGTGGGTTGGTAAATATTGCTCACTTTAGTAAATATATATGTACAACTACCTAATGAAAACTTCTTCAACTAATAACTTTCTCTCTTTACTGGTATCTTTTTAAAATAAACTATCGAGATACCCTTGTCAAAGTAAAACCAACAATAACTGGACCTTTTTATTAAAAATTAAATTACCTAGTCTTAGAAACGTCGAAAAGCTACTCAATTTCGAAAGATATTTCCCACGTCAGGTTAGGTTCATTAGATAGGTTAGCTATTTCAAGAGTGTAGAAAAGGAAATTCGACGATACGAATATCTTCTAGAGGATTCTGTAAATATTTAAACATGCTTGGAAATCGCGAATTGAAAATAAACAATCATAGTTGATTTTTTCACAGCACGAATTCATTTAAAGGTGAAATTACTTTTTGATTTATCGTCGTCCAAGGCGACATTTCAAACAAAAAATGTTGGTTTGATCGTCCTGCGAGTACAGTGATACAAATATTTGCACATTTGGAAGGAAATAAAGCTGTTTTCATAAAATTCGATCTTCTGATTTTTAGGCTGATTTTTCATGTAATATTGCCAACGAGAGTCAGGCTATTACAGTCTATCGGCCCACTCTGAATGAGAGGGAGAGTGTATCAACAAAATCCGTTTTGGGGCCTCAAAAGACCATTACGACCATTTTTGGTCATGCGAGATATTTATTCTTATTTTCATTCCCCCTAATTGAATAATTATGTACTCAGCTGCGTACTGAACAAAATCGATCAAATTTGGAAAATAGGCTACAATTGGCGTGCCATTTGATACTCTGGAGTCGGAGTAACCTGAAATGCCTTTTGGAGATTTAGACTTTGCAGCATCATTGCACCTCTTCACAACACCGAAAATGTAGTTTTTTGGTAGGGTTTTCTTGAGTTTATTTCTCACGAAACTCCTCTCCAAATTGAGCTGGGAAATTTAAATCAGTAGTGTTGGGGTTGAAGATAATTGGAATGAATATCCAATTTGGGGGAGGGAGGATAAGACTATTTTCAGGGTCGTAAAGGGACCCCCCCTACATATCTCCCCTTCAAAGTAACCAAGGAGACTGATTTTTGGATATGTTATACAACTTTTGATTCTTCATCGATTGGTATGAAAAAAAAAATTGCAATTTTTACCCTTTAGTACCCCTATTCCAAAATTTGAACATGACTGAATTTTACCCCAGGGTGATACCCTCTGAAAAATATTTATGAACATGGGCCTAATTGATTTTTTTATTATTGTTGGCATTTCATCTTTTTATCTGATATCGTGTAATAAACCCGAGACATATAATCCTGAGCTTGTGAGCATCATTTCTTTTGACATTCAATTTTTTTGTCGAACATAATCCAACTGCTGATGGTTCAGATTTGTCAATACTTGATCATTAGCAGTTGATGGTCAACAATGAACTGTTAAAAGTTGACCAAGAATAGTGGACCATTGGCATCTGCGCTATCAAGATTTGGATGGTCAACTTCTGATGATCCGAATCTAACAACATTGGACCATCAATAATAAATAGTTGATAGTCAACTCTGGACTGTCAAAAGTTGACAATCAATAGTGGACTATCAAATTCTGGACTATTAACAGTTGACTATCAATATTTGGACTACCAACATCTTGAACGTCAACTTTAATGCTGAGAAAAAAATGCTACGCAAATTTTCGAAATTCTTTGTTATTACATCACCGATTCGATTAAAAGCATAATTTGAAGTGACATAACTTTAAAAAAAATTTCTGATTTCTTGTTAACATTGATAATTTTTTAAAATTGCTCATCATTTTTTTCATAATATTCTACTTTTTTGTCGAACATAATCCAACTGTTGGCGATCCAGATGTTAAAGCCCAGAACAGATGATCATAAATGTCAAGACTATCAAAATCTGAACTATCCAGGTTTTGACTGTCCATATTTTGGTGGTCAACTGTTGACTGAGAAAATGATGATGGTCAACTTTAGAATGCTCTATTAAATATCTTTGGATGTTAAAAAAAGGAATAAATATCTGACATGGCCAAAAATAATCGTAATGGCCTTCTAGGACACCAAAACGGATTTCGTTGACAGTCTCCTATCCTTACACTGTAGGTCGATTGTTTATAATAGCCTGGTTTTCATTGACAATGTGACATCGAAAATCAGACTAAAAATTCCATGCATCTTTGTGTGGTTTCTAATAGCAAAAACACACATTTATGATGATTTTTCAATCAGAAAAATTGTTTTTTTCACCATAGCTGCGGAGGGGGAGAGAATGGATCAATGCATGGTCCTTGCATTCAAATTTTTTCACATGGATGTGCCTTCGGGGCTGGGGATCATTTTTTGAAAAGTGTAACGTTTTTGATGTAATGTTTTTGATTTCTGAAATTCATGTTAGTCAACATGGCTTTGTCGTGAAGGGGGGACAGTTCGATAAAACTCACTATGAAAGGTGAGTATGGCTGATTTTTGGACTTTTTAGAATGTCCAAGTTGGGTAAAATATTGGACTTTATGCTAAAATGTTGACATGGATGTCTTAAGGGTGGGATTCTTAATAAAACTCCCGATAAAAGATGAGTACGGCTGATTTTTAAAACTCACTATAAAAAATGAGTATGGATGATTTTTGGATTTCATGTAAATATATCAAAGTTGGGTAAAATATTAGACTTTATGTTAAAACGTTCACATGGATAAGTCTTAAGGACGGGACTTTTGATAAAACTCGCGATAAAAGATGAGTACGACTGATTATTGAACTTCATGTTAAAATGTCCAAGTTGAGTGATGTTTTTAATTTTTGAGTTGAAGTGTTCGATCAAAAACTAGATGAAACATGATCATGAATGATTTTTGGACATGACGCTAAAATGTTGACGTGGATATGCCTGGGGGGGGGGGGATTTATTATGTCAAATGCGAAAAGGAAAAAGAAGAAGACTGGTTGATTTTATGATTTCAAGTTTAAACGTATGAAATAAGTGTGAAAAAGAAGTGAGAATTTTGAATTGAAGTTTTTGATCAAAAATTCGCGATAGAAGTTTGGATAGTTTTTGGATTTTTTGTCAAATTCATGATGAAAGATGAGTATTGCTGATTTTTGGACTTAATGTTAAAATATCTGAGTTGAGTAATGTGATGTGTTACGTTTTTGATTTGAAATTTTTGATTAAAAACTCAAAATGAAATATAATTATGAATGACTTCTGCACTTTATGTTGGAATGTAATCAAAAAAATTAAAAAACTAACCAATAAAAAAATTAAATAAATTTATATATTCATTTATTTGTGAAGTGTTCAGCGTGAAAAAATGTATGATGATGGTTTTTAATCTCTGCACTTTATGTAAAAATGGCTAACTTGAATAAATGTGAAGGTGAGTAGATGACGTACATTTCTAATAAAAAGCCAAGTGTGCAAAAATTACGATGAAAGAGTAATGATTGATTTTCGCACTTTATATTAAAATGTCTAAGTTGGATAAATGTGAAGAGAAATTGGTGAGTGGATGGTGCGCGTTTTTGATGAACTGACATTTCATCAAAAACATACACCACGTAAACTATCATCATAATATTTTCAGCGTTACATATCCATGATCTACAATTTTTCCCTAAAAAAGAAAAAGGACAATTTTTTTTGGCGGGAGGTTCCCAATAATGTTCCATAATTTTCAAAACTTGAGGATTGGGCCTACCCCTATCTTAATCGTAGCTCTGTTAGTATCTTTTGGTAAATGCTCTTAGTGTTCGTTTTGAAGTATTCAAGTATTCTCGTCTCATCATCCAAACTTCTCCAAATTATTGTAGGATAGTAGACTAAACATGTGTAAAATTCTATACCTATATACTTGAAATCTTGGTGAGTATATCGCGTTTGCGAATATCAAGCTAAAAAGTGGCTTTTGTTCAACCTTCATGTTTTTATCAAGAACAGTCAACGCTTTTTTTTAGCGTTGCGAAAAAAAAATATCGTATAACAGAGTAACGCAGATCTACCAACATTCAAATTTTCTTCATTTATTATTTGAAAATGTACAGTAAATAGATTTCACCGAAGATACCTACTCTTTGATAACAATCTAATTTATATCGTTATATGATACGCGCGTGTGATTTGTTTTAAAACTTACCCTATGCCTCTAGAACACTATATACTTACCTACTTACTCTTTCAAACAACTTTTCAAAGAATTCATTAAATACTTATACCACGTGCCATAAACTAAATACATATATGATTTATGCCAGGCCTTGGCAAATAACTACATACGCATATTTATCTAAAAATACACATCCAACTTTCGTTGGCGAAAGAAAAAATTCCTATCCACGTGTTACAAAAAAAAAAAAAACCCCATCTTGTAAGTTGTGAGTGGAAAAAAATTCTATCACTGTACAATTTGAGGTTACGTACATAGAAATATAGGTACGTATTACCTACCTATTTACATACAACGCAACGAGGAAGAAGTGTAAGAATAAGAAGAAGAAAAAAGTAAGTAAAAAGCAAAGTGTGAGATGTAAACGTAGCTAGTACGTAAGTAGGTAAGGTACCCAAGCCATTAAACGTGTATATTGAAATGCTTTCCCATGTGGGAGCAATATTTAAAAAAAGATGGCAATTTAATTTTACTTTTTTTTTTTCTCGTGCACTTTTATTTAAGACGAAGGGAAAAAAACCCCATATCTATAGAACGCAGCTATGAATTGAATAAGCCGTAAGCCGAGTAGATTGTAACACCTATTTAAAGAAACCAAATCTTTTCATAAGTCTATGAAAAACTCTTCTTGATCCAATCTTAACACAATGACGCTCACGGGACGTTTTAGAAATTGGCGTATATCCTTCTGTTCGTTTGGTTTTCTAATCTTCTTAGGATTTACCGACAACGGCGACGGTTTCCAACCTATATGAATTGGGTTTTCAACGTGTTACCTGTACTATACAAGATTAATTGGCTGACTAGAATATCTATCTATCTATAATTTTAATTATACACGCGCAAACAAAATGGCTGCGTTGTAGCTAGCTACGTACAGAAAAGCTACCTGTACTGATATTAAATTCTTCATCTTCTTTTTTTTTTTTTTTTTCATCTTGTTACAGGTATATAGCGGTTACAAAACCAATAAAATACGCCAAACATAAAAATAATCGAAGAGCTTGGCTGACGATAGTTTTCGTTTGGGCTCTAAGCGCAGCCATCGGCAGCCCCATAGTTTTAGGCCTCAATAATACTCCAGACAGAGTATCGCATCTTTGTATGTTCTATAATTCAGATTTCATTCTTTATTCATCTTTAACTTCATTTTATATTCCGTGTTTCATCATGATCTACCTGTACTACAGCATATTCAAGGTAAGAACAAAAATCATTTCAGTTTATTTCGCTTCCATATTATATACGTATTAGTTGTTTATTATACTCACAGTTGCAAAACTGCTATTGGTCCAATCAAATTGGTGCATAAAATGACTAACGGAAAAATTCATGGCTAAAATTTTTTTTCATAGGATTTTATTACCCTACCTGCTAAACAGCATATCCAAAATAAGACAAAATCGGACTGGTTCTTCTCCACCAGTATCCCCATTTATGCCCCAAAGGCAGGTTTTTTTTACCAATAACATCGCCTAACTTTGTTCCTAAACGCGATAGGGAAAAAAAGTTGGATGAAAAAATGTAGCCGGTTAAATTTCCAATAAAAAAGATAATTACATATTTTTTTCGAAAATCGATTGAAACGCTTTAAAGTGAGTTTGAAAAGGACATGCAATGCGCTAACGTAATGCTCCGCGTGATGTCTCTATCGCTTGGAGAGAGCCAGCGGCCAACGCTCGTAGACACGCGGGCTCAATTCTCTTTCTGCATACCTAAACAATGGGTGGGCCAAATTTCGCTACTTTTGGAAATCTGCAAACGGTGGGGTCACAAAAGTTGCGAGATGATTACAAAATACTCAATTTTTTCAATTTGCAGAACTGATTTTGCGTTCAATAATTTTCAAAAAATCGAAAAAAAAATTGTTTTTGAAAATTTTTTGAAGAAATGGAATTATTACAAATATTTTAACTCA
The DNA here is from genome assembly GCA_900060175.1 of Ferrisia virgata. Lineage (NCBI taxonomy): Eukaryota > Metazoa > Arthropoda > Insecta > Hemiptera > Pseudococcidae > Ferrisia > Ferrisia virgata. Next base: position 10,830 of record FIZR01029303.1, read on the forward strand.
AAATAATCGTTGGTGGCAAGTTTTCATCATTATCCCTTTTTTTAGATGCTTTTAAAAAATCCCACATTTTGCCTTTTTCTACGAATTTCTGAAAAACTATAAAGGAAATATTTTTGAGAAACACCCACCCGAAATGACTACAGGACATCAATTTTAGATAGTCAAGTGGAATATTTCAATTTTACCTTCTGTTACTGATTTGATGTTGAATCAGAGAAAACTGTCAATGATCCAGGGTCAAATAGTTGTGAAAACTACCTTAAGAATAAATATATTTCATAAAATTTGAGTAATTTTAAAATATACATGCACACTGTACCTTAATTCAAACAATAGTTATTTTAACATAAGGTCACGTGGCATTTAGTCCATGTAATTTATTTAGGTATGCAGAAAGTGAATTGAGCCCGTGTGTCTACGAGCGTTTCCCGCTAGCTCTCGCCAAGCGATAGAGACATCACGCGGAGCATTACGTCACCGCATTACGTGTCCTTTTCAAACTCACTTTAAAGCGTTTCAATCGATTTTCAAAAAAAATATGCAATAACCTTTTTTATTGAAAATTTGATCAGCTACATTTTTTTATTCAACTTTTTTTCTCTATCACGTTTAAGAACAAAGTTAGGATAAGTTATTGGTAAAAAAACCTGTTTTTGGAACACAAATGAGGATATCCGGAGAGAAGCACCAGTCCAATTTTGTCCGATTTTGAATATGTTGTTTAGGGAATGGTGATCTACTATTATGTGAAAAAAAATTTTGGTTATAAATTTTTCTGTTATTTAATGCTATTTGATCACTATATACCGTTGTATTTGTTCATTGTAACCTGCTACAGACGTCATGAATTTAAGCGAACGGCATTAGCATAGATATTTAGTACGACGTAGAGGCAAGTTCAACTATGTTAGTCTGAACCCCCCCTTTTCCCCTCAGTTATTTCTGCACAAGCATGTTAGAATTCAACAAATGAGCAGTATGAGAATTTTGATCCAATCAGCAACCCAAATAGCAGATCTTGTAGACAAAAATTTTTGCTACAAATTTTGTCATGTTCACATTTTACCTATCTCCATTACTGAAGCGGCAGCAATGGTTTGAATTTTATGAGCCCCTTCAAAAAATCCTGATAGGCAAATTTCGTATGTAACAAAAAATGTTGCAAAAATTGCCTATTACGAGGTCCATCATTCAAAACTCGTACAATTTGCACAATTATTTCATTCTCAAAATTTTATATGAGGGAGGGAGGGGGGAATTGTGACGATGTGATATTTTTAAAACAAAAAATTTGTCTAAATTGTGGTTTTGAATAGTGAAGCTTGTATTGGGCAACTTTTGCAGCAGTTTTAGTCATATACAAAAGTTGCCTATTTTGATATTTTGAAGGGGCACGTAAATCTCAAACAAATGCTGCTCCTTCAAGAATGAAGATAGGCAAAATGTAAAATTAACAAAATTTGTGGGAAAAATTTTTGGGTACAAGTTCTACTTTATGGATTAGTGATTAAATCAAAATTTTGAAACTGCTCATTTTTTTAAATTTTCGATGCCTTTATAGCAATACCTTTGGGGGAAAAGGAGTCAGGCTATCATAGTTGAACTCGCCTCTGCTCGTACTACATATCTATGCTAATACCATTCCTTAACTCCATGACATCTGTGGCAGGTTGAATGAACGTGTTTGAAGTGAAATGCTCCATTTGTTGGTTTAAAAGCCTCATGCGTGTTGAATACAAAATGAAATATTTTTTGTTGATTTGTTTCGAATTATAAAAAATGGTAAAAAAATATTCTTCCTGATAAAATAAATACGAGTATATCATAAAAACAAAAAAAAAAACTAGTTATAAAATATTTGTTGAAACATTCTGTTGTAAAAATTCGATCACATAAGTTAATTTATATTCCATCGGAAAAAGAAATTATCTTATTGGATTTTTGCTAGTAGGAAAAAATAGATAAAAGAGGATACCAGGATATAATTTGATGGGATTTTTTTTTCCTTTTTATGTAGAGGTTAAAACGTGTATTAATTATCCGAAAGTATTGAAGAGCTGCGAGCTTGTTCGAGTAAAGAATAATAAATATATTATCTCATTAATTTACGAGGCTGAAGAGTCATTTAAAGTTACGCTCCTCTTTTTTTTTTTGTTCTATTCAAAAGAAAAGAAGAAGCGTAAAATATCCGTATAAATTTTTTTTGCAATGAAATTCGCTAAAATGTTAATTTATTCCGAGACAAGAGTACCTACCATCCCGCTCACGTATTTCGAATATTTTTCCTTTTTTTTTTTTTTTTGGTACCGTACAACTGCCATTTGCTTGAAAAAAAATTATCAATTAACCGCAATTCACCACCACTTTAGAAAAAAAAAATTATTCAAAATTATACGCAAACAGCTCGCTTAATTATGACTTTTGCGGCGTGAAACTGAATTTTTTACGAGATAACAGCCTTGGAAAAGGAGTTTACACTGAGAGTAAGAGAGCAAGAATAACCAAAATTTTGTTTGAAACTCACAATTTGGCTTGTTTAATTTTCAAACATTTTACACGAATTTTTGATTAATTCTCTGATAAGGGTCTGATATTTTATTTCACTTCGAATGCATCGCATCGTCGCTCGCTTGTCATGAATCATTAACTTGGCGACTGTTCGCTGAATGCTAATCACAAATTATCTACATACGAATGAGTATTTCAATTTTTATTTTGTGGTATTTTCATATCTACTGTATTCGAGCTTTTTTGTTTATTTGCATTCTGCGTGATTTTGAACAACTTGAAATTTTCAAATAATCTATTTCATTAATTTTTAACTTTTCCTCGGGATCATTTTTTTAAACAAAATTTACAAGTGGTAGCGAATTTTGATCTGTCTCCCAATAGCAATCTTGCAAAATTTTGCTCTATGTTCCTAGCTCTGCCTAAGGTTTTTAAAAATGGTGGATGAAGGGCTTGAGCACCAACGATTGGTACCACTTTCACCCCCTACTACCCATATGGGCACGACTGGGGACATGGAGTTGCAAAATCTGATGATGGAGAAATGTTTCGCCATTTTCCAGGATCTTTTTCGCATTCACAGATGATTAATTTGGAGGAGAGGGTGCTGAAGAGTCAAAACCGCAAACATTGTTCCCATTTATGTCAATCGATATAGAATCCAAAATTGTGTAAGATATTTATAAAGCGGTTTCCTAAATCAGTTAAGAGAGGAGATATGAAGGTTTGACCTTGAAAAAGGGATGTTCCTCTCCTATCTCCTCACCTAATTAAGCTAAGAAATTGAAATTTAGTATGCGCGTTTAGTAGGGACCGTAGATGCATCTTTTGGCAGCATTGACTGTTCATCCTCATTGCACCTTCTCATGGCCCTGAAAATGTGGCCTTTTGTTCGCCCCTCCCCAAGACTATAATCATTTAATCTGATCGATAGTGACAAAAATCGCTCAAATTCGGTCAATAGGCTGAGTATAGCGGTGGATCAGATACATATATAAGTGGGGATGATTTTGGGTCAAAATTCAATTATGCCCAAATTTGGGGAATGAGATGCTTAGGCATCAAAAACACAAAAACTATTCGTTCTTGAGCCAACCGATAGGAAATTTAAAGTTGTATGAAATATCCAAGAATTAGCCTCCAAGGTCAACTTGAAAGGAAGTCAGAGTTTTCCCTTTTTTTGACCTTGAAAAAGGGCCGTTCCTCTCTTATCTCCTCGCCTAATTAAGCTAGGAAGTTGAAATTTAATATGTGCATTCAGTAGGGGCCATCGATGTCTCTTTTGGCAGTTTTGACTCTTCATCCTCATTGCACCTCCTCACAGCCCTGAAAATGTGGCTTTTTGGTTGACTTTTCTTGCCTTTTGGTAGTCTCAACTTTTTATCCCCTTTGAACTGACCATTCAAATATTTTTTTAATTCGTAAAATGGAGAAATGTGATGTTTGACATCAATTTCGCTAATATCAATTGAAATCTGGTGACTGTAAAAGGCCTTTGGTTGAAAAATGTATTATCTAGTGAGATTTAGCATCTTAAATGGCATATTTCTTACTATAAGGCAAGCAATATTTCAAATAAAAATCGTTTTTCGACTTCTGTGAATGGGTAAGATAATTTGCTAGTAGTTGATAGGTAAGAGGATTTTTTTTTACAATTTTGTACACTACGTCGCATGTAATAATCAAAAAATTCTGAAAAAATTATATATTATACTCCAACGTATACTCCTATCCATGCTCTGTATCATTACGACCTATGCTCTCCCCCCTACCATCTTAAAAAAACCGCAAAAACATGTACAAATACAATTGTATCTATGTAAACTAGACGCGTATTTGAAAATCAAATTTCCAAGTATAAACAGTCAAATTCGACCCTTGAAACTTGAAAATACGATAAAAAGCTCATTCTCCATACGCTACAATGCCATATGATGGTTTTTGATCGATCTTATGATTGTCTCATAAATTAGCTCCAACGACAATATTATCAACTACTGACGAGTCATCAACTATTGGCAAATTCCTCAAGTACGTTTTTAGCCTGATTTTCTATGTCATATGGTGAATAAAAACCAGTCTATTATAGTCTATCGACCAACGTCGGATGGAGGGGAGGGGAATATAAACAAAATGCGTTTTGGGGGTCCTAGAAGACCATTACAACTATTTTTGGCCATTTCAGGTATTTATTTTCTTGCCCGAAGACTAAAATCATTCACTCGGCTCGATACTGACCAAAATCGCTCCAATTCGATCAATCGGCTCAGTTTAGCGGCGGATTGGATATACATATATAAGTGGGACTGAGCTTGGGTCAAAATTCATCTATGCCCAAATTTGGGGCAGGAGGTGCTGAACAGTCGAAAACGCAAAACTTGCCCTTCTTTGAGCCAACTGATGGAAAATGGAAAGTTAAAATCAACCTCCTAAGTCAGTTAAGAGGTGTGATAGGGGGGGTGCCCTTTTTTTGACCTTGAAAAAGGGCTCTTAACTAAAAATGTACGTTTGTACATGCTAAATAAATTTTTTAGTTATGAAACTTGCTCTTTCGCAAAGTTTTGGGAAAATTTAGTACTTAGGCTACTCATAAAATTTTAAGAAATCAGTTAGAAATTTTGAAAGTTGGTAAAATTGGTAAAATTAGTTGGTAAATTCGAAGCTCATCCCCCCCCCCCGAGCACAACGCTTCCGAAGGCCACTGCCTATATAATAGAAGAAGGCTAGGCTAACCCACGTAAGGAAATGTATAAATATACGCGTTCAATAATTCAAATCAAAATGGAATGAAAAATAGGAGAATTCATTGTTTATGTACCTACAAATACCATTGTATCACGAGTGCTTAAAAGTACTGCATTAGAACAACCGTTAGTGTACCTATTGTTCGCTGGGTACTAGAAATTTCTCTTAAATTAAAGGTAAAAATATACTCACTTGTAGAGTCTGCAGAAATACAACAATTAGATGAAACTACGTTGGAACGAAGATTTGCAACAATTGATGTAGCTAAATACATAAGTAGAGGTACTAGTTCCTGGGTAGTATTATACACTACGCTATAATAAACTCAAAGAATAGCAAATATAATTTAAACGAAATTAAATAAATGAAAGGGCAAAGAAAACATTTCGAATGTTAAATTATTTATGTCGAATAAATCCGCGATTTAGATACTATATAAATGAATCTCACACGTTCGATGGTGGGACGAAGGTACACTATTGTACCTGGTAGAATAGCGATAGAGAAGTAGGTAAACTAAATCAGGTATGTAAACAATGGAGGAAATTCAATCTAAAGCGTTTCAAAAAGCCCATTTCCGTATAAGTACCTGCCTTTATACGTACTACCTACATCTGGTAGAATGTACGAATAGGTATATAATGAAAGAACGAGACGAGGAAAAAAAAAAGCAAAAAAAAGAAGAGAAAGAAGGGAAAATGAAACCATAGCTAGGTAACCAAGGTGTTGAAGTAGTACATCATCGTAGTCTGCTAAAAAGGCGAACACGATATAGATATCTTAATGATTGAAAATAAATTCGTAGTTTAAACGCATAATTAATTAATGTCAATATCTTGGGCATTAACGTCGACGGTCGCGTCTCTCACACCTCGATGCAGTTAATTTAATTCAAAGAGGGACAATTCCATTCTGGGCAGTATTCTGCGTTTATATCCGGGTATTCTCTCTATTGTTATATGTGTCCATTCTGGAAGCTTTTTTCGAATTAAAATTAATTATAGACGGTTGGTTGGCTGGTTAGTTGGACGGATGGACGGACGGACTCGTATACTTGATAAATTTGGGGAAAAATCGTTAACGAAAACGATGGCGTTAAGGCTTATTAAAAACTTATTGCGATACGTTGTGTGTGTGCCAGATCTGGTGGCGTTAAGTTACACGTGCCCGAATGACGAATTAATTTCTTTTTTCCATAAGACGAAATATTACGTTCGACTCGTCGAGTGGAAAGAAAAAGCATCAATTTTGTACATCGAACAATATTTCAACGGCTTGGCCGACAAAAATCGCCGAAAACAACTGCTAATGCTGCCGAATATTCGAGTATATGTGACCGAATGTCACGCACGTCGAATTCCTCTAACATGCTTTTTCGAGGGTCGTAATGCTAACGAAACGTATTGAGATATTTGCCATCTTGTTGGCAATAGCTACACATCCATTAATAAACGCCATACTTATACCCTTCTTCGTCGTCCTCGTCGTACGTATACCTACACCTTATTTAATACCACCACCAGCACCACCACCAGCACCACCACCACCGCCACCAACTCGATGGCTATTTTTATGCTTCGTTGGTTTAGGTACCTACTTGGTTAATTTTTTTTTTCCGCTAGAAAAATTCAAATTGCAACGTAACAATGAATGAGAGAAGAAGAAGAGGGAGGAGGAAGAAAAAAAAACCTCTACCGAATTATAAAACACTTTTTGCTAAAATAGTTTTTCGTAGATTTTCCTTTCAATCATTATTTTCAGTTATTTCTGCTGTATGCTGTTCTGGTTCCTATAGCAACGCATCTGATACTAGGGGACTTTATTTCGAAGATTGCGTAGCGTAACAGTAAAAAATGGTTTTTATAGCGTACTGACTTTCTCCAGTAGTCTGGATAATAAAACTGAAGACAACTAATACCGAAGTAAACCATGGTAAAATAAAATTTAACCGATAAAGAAAAGTTTCAACAATAAAAGCCCGAATCCATCGTTTCATACGGCAGCCTTCTCTTAGTCGACATTTTCTTATTAAATTAAACCGAGTAATTTTTCAATAGCGAAATTTTCATCTCGTACTTTCACTCGTCAATCATCAAGGTTTTTTTTTTTTTTTTTTTTTTTTTTTTTTAGCAGAATATAAAAATCTTTTAGCGAGATTTCGTAATTTTTCGCAAATGAGAAAATTCCTACTACAAGTGAACGCGAGAGAGCATATCATTCTCGTTAAGTCTTACGTCGCGTCATCTTCGTAGTATTTTGATATTGGGCGTGTATGCGAAGATGAGAAGTCGACTACAGATAATGAGAAGATACGAGGAAGAGCGAGTGACTGCGGAAAACCATCCAGTGAAAAATGAAATGAATTGTACGTACTTACGTGCTCTCGTAGTACTATATCAGAATATTACATATTCTGAAAAATATATAAAAAAAAGTATTAAAAAAGCATCGCTTCGCGTTACTTCGTCAGTCTGATTTTAGGGCTACGAAAATTGTAATATTTATGTGTAGTATTGAAGGAAGTATGGCTACGTGGTGCTTTTTTCCTGACAAGTGTTTGGATAAAGGTCGAATTTACCAGCATAGCGATTTGCACTGGGCATTGGCTCTGAAAATTAACATTTTTCAAGGTACATGGTACATTCAGGCGACATTAGTGAAATATGATTTTGAAACGTAGTTGCGAATTTTTGTACCATCGTCGGAGGTTTTTTATGCTGATTTTGTTCAAACTTTGTATAGAATTGGAGGTACATATTTGGTATAGGTTAGGGTGGGTCAAAAAAAACGATTATTTTTTTTTCACTTGGCACCCTGAAAAACTGGTTGGTAGACACCTGAAAAAAATTTTCTCCACGTATGAGCTCTTAATTTTAATAGGAACGTCCTCCGCATTTCAGATTTCTATTTTTTTTCTATTGTTATAAAGAAAATTGCATATCTTGGTGT
>FIZR01029306.1:0-70311 GCA_900060175.1 Ferrisia virgata
CTAATTAATCAGAATAATTTTTTTTTTTTACTTCATTCTTGCGTGGGTTTCAATTCCAAGCTTGGATTTTGATTTTGCGTTCACTTGCATTTAACAGTTTGAAAAACACCACGAGGGTGACATACAGAAACCATGTAAGTCCAGTTTTGGCCAATAACAGGCTTGATGAACATTCCTATGTAAAAAAAAATCGAGAAATCTACTGGTGGAAACCTCGGAGGTTGAAAACATCACTAGCGCTTCTAACGAGCATTTGAAAAAACTCGTAAGTCATAGGCAAAAAAAGTTGGCCAGTTAAAAACATGTATGTCGACTTACGTTGTTTTGTTCGAAATCTGCACTTACATTGTTTCTGTATGTCACCCTCAACCACTGATTAATCATATTTTAATACTGTCAATAACAACTGGTAACTGTTGCGCGCATGCGCATTCATTTCTACACACACGAGTTTGTTTATCCACAAACTCAACCAACGTCTAACCATATTTCAACATACCGAATACTTTCCGAACATCACCGAAGTTTGCCGGAAATCTGACTCTCTTGTTGTTCCAAGACATCCTATTAAACGTCTTTCGATGTTAAGTCAATAACAACTGGTAACTGTTGCGCGCATGCGCATTCATTTCTACAGACACGAGTTTGTTTGTACACAAACTCAACCAACGTCTAACCATATTTCAAAATCCCGAATACTTTCCGAACATCATCGAAGTTTGCCGGAAATCTGATGCTCTTGTAGTTCCAAGACATCGTATTAAACATCTTTCGATGTCAAGTCAATAACAACTGGTAAATGTTGCGCGCATGCGCATTCATTTCTACACACACGAGTTTGCTTATACACAAACACATCTTTCGATGTTAATACTATCCTAGAGTATGAAATATTTTTAGGATATTTAAATAGGTGTCTGTTGTCTGCTATACGTTTAATGTAGTACTATAATATATGATAGGTAGATGCCCAGGTACGTCTATGTGTACTCAGCAATTTGATATCGAACTCTGAACTCTGCGGACTCGGTTCAATTAATCCTTTTAATGTAATTTCCGTTTTAACTCGACCTCGATCCCTTCTACCAGTACCTATATTTTTTTTGTGCTTTCAAATATCGAAGCTTTCATCGAAATCACTTTTCAATTATATTTGAACGAAATGTAGCGTACCTCTACCTATACGACGAGACACAGGCGTCCAAGTTGAACAAACGTTAATTTTGAAATAATCCAAGTATTCGGATACGGTGCCCACTACCCACGAACTATACATTCTGTTGTTCAGCGTATTGGCTGATTTTAAAAATTAATGCACATTTAAAGCTACCCTTTTTCCAAACTCATAACGTGTATGTGTGTGTGTGTGTGTGCGTGTGTATTCCACCTAGACCTACCTTTAGTGCTATATACTGAATAAATGCACAATATGCGAAAAAATTTCCATCTCGTGTTTACTTTTTGACGATAACGTCGCTAGTCGTTTTTAATATGCAAATGCAACGTGTTTTACAAGTATTTGCATTTTTGTTAAATATTGTATAGTGATTTTTCAGTGATTTAATTTACAAAAGGTGTCAATTTTAAATGGTACTGGTTGTATTTTTTTTTCACTTTTGTAACTCGTAGCTTGGGTTTTTGGTGTACGAAAGCGACTATTTTCCCCGATGGTTTTTTGTTTAATTTTATATTTCGTCGATTCTATAGAATGTCACAAGTAGGGTTTGTTTTATCGATAAAGCCAAATTACTATACAGTTGACGTAGTTATTATAAAATTCTAATTAACAAATACACATACGTATAGTTACATACGTGTGCTTTTTTTTTTTTATTTCAAATCGAAATTAGCGCAAGTGGCTACGTATTAATTAAAATATCGAGATTTGCTTATCTATTTTTTTTTTCGGTTTGCAGTTTATTTTTCATTTTATTTTATTTTTTTTCAGTTCAACCCGTATAACCATAAATGTGGAATTTTAAAATGTCACCGTATTTGCTCGCTTCTCTGGAGCAGTACTGTTTTTGCGATGGGGCTGCTTTTTTTTTCTGTTTGTGTGTGACGACTAGAAATAGTAATTAACTATGGAAAAATTCAACAGTTTTAGCGAACTGTTCTGGTATTATGCAAATTGTGTACGAATTGTTTATAAAACAGCGTATCCCGTTGCGGGCCACAAATCAAACGCCAGCCGTCGCCTCGCTAATAAAATTTACGCCGAATTTTTAAATATCTAACAAGCTTTTAACTTGGCTAGAAAATTTATCCTGTGTCCAAAGTCGATCAAATTTGGGCAGTAGACTCGGATTGGCGGCGAATTTGGTATTTTTGAGCGGGAATGACCATGGGTAAAAATTCAGCTGTGTCCAGATTGGGAGGGTGGAGGGTACTGAGCGGCTAAAATGGAAAAAATTGTTTGTTAGAAAATTAGTGTACGAGATGAGGCGAAAATAGCGTTTTGTATTTTGATCGGACAATTTTTCAATCAAATTTCATTCGTTTTTGGCAAGTGGAAAATAATCGTTGCGGTTGTTTCAGTATGCGCGTGTAAGGGTTGCATGGGACACCCTGTTCTGCTGGGATTGGTGACATTTTCAGGTAATTATGTATTTTTTTGGAAGTATTTACAAACATGTACGAGTGTCAGAGGTAACATTTTTTGCACCAGGGGGCCATTTTCAATAATTTTACACCCCAAAAAAATTTCTTTCAGGAGCCTAGAAAACTGAGTTGAAATGATTTTTCTATTGTTCTAAAGGTGAACAGATGAGGAGTAAAGAGTACTTCGCCAAAACGAAATTTTTATGCTTAAAACTTAATTAAATATAGTTTTTAACATTCGTCAAATGGACTAGAATTTTGCTTATGGGTCTTTGCAATATGAATATTGTCTACTTCTTTATTAATATAGTTTCACTCAGGAACTAAATTGAGCAAAATTTACTGCAAAAATTTAAAATTGACAACAAACGAAAAATATATCTTCTAGTGCATACTACAATTATGGGCAGGCGGAGGGAGGGGAGAGGGTCAAAAATCTCATAATTTCTGCTTTAAGAAACGCCCTTGTCTAAGAACGTAAGGTAAAGATGATTTGAAATTTCTTTTGGGGGGGGGGGGGGAAGGCTCGAGTCTGTTTCTTTTAATACTAAGAAAAATAGCGTAAAAATTTACCACAAAATTGGGAAATCAAAAAGTGGATATTTGAGGTCATTTTTGACCTTCAAAAATGGCATTTTACTGTTTTAAGTCACACAAGATCATGGATTAAATTTTTTTTGGAGGGGAGAAAGCTTAAGTCCGTTTCTTTTAATCCTAAAAAAAAAAACTTATAAAATTTATCACAGAAGTGGGAAATCAAATAGTGAGTATTTGAGGTCATTTTTGGCCTCCAAAAATGGTATTTCACTGTTTTAAGTCACACAATTTATCATCCATGAAGTTCTTTTGAAAACATTTAGATGAGTTGAGCCTCCTCATGAACTCCCAGTCTTCATTTATGTTTAGCAGTAACATAAATATCCGAAGTATTTGCCCTTCCTTTCTCCTCCTTCTCGACGTTTTTTTGCATAAAAATATATTTTTAAACACGAAAAAACAGTGAAATTCAGTATTTGAAGCTTGAAAATATGTTGAAATATTTTTTTTTTGATCTCAAAGCTTCAAGAATTTGATGAAATTTTTGCCCAAAAAATTTCAGAAAATCACTCCCCCTCCCCCCTCCTTCTCCGAGTCGACTGCATTTATGCTGCCGATGTCCAGAAATGAGGATTTTGCTTAGAAGGTCTTCAATGAAGTTTCATAAATAAATTTTGAGGGCTTTTATCTCCTGAAAAACAATGTCGAAGATTTGATCTTTTAAAATGGGCGATAAAGCTTATTCGTACATGTTCAAGGCTGTAAAAATTTTTAACACATTTATTACGTGACTAAATTTTGATTTTTTTGACAATTTGCTCTTACTACATTTGTGTGAACTTCAAATGAAATTCAAAAAAAAAAACTAGTATTTTTTTACCTTTTTCTAAGGTGTTATTAAATAACTTGAAAATGTGAAATTTCTCAGACAGTATAGTCCCGAAGGAAAATTCGTACGATAAAATTGTTAAAAGCAATTTTATCCTGAGTTACTATTTTTCTAGCCATTTGTTTTTCGATGATCCGTCCCACTTTTTGAAGAAACCTCCTCCTATCTACACTGCAACTGCTGCTATTAAAAAATTTCTCGGATAAAAATTTGTAGCTTGAGGTATCCGGAATATTTTGGCGTACGAGTAAAGTTTCATACAGAGCAGTTTTCCGCCTCCTGTTTCACAGAATGTCTGACAAAATAACAAAATCACCCTAAAAATTTTTTATTTCTATTTTACATTAAAATTAGCCACGATACGATCAAACTCCATAGAATCAAAGTAGTTGAGAATCGCAGATGGGATATATACATATAAATATTTCAATTCAGGCAACTTTTAACCCCTCGCCACTATGCAACCCCCTCTCCTGAATGCTAACATTATGAAAATTGAAACAGGCTTGAATGGAAATAAGACGCTCAGATAAAGGTAAAACGTGAATGGCCCTCAGCTTAACCTCACAAATTGAAAATTTTTAATAGATCGATGGATTAATGGAATGATTGGAATGTTGGAAATGAAAAAAAGGAAAACAAATCAAATTCAGGGTTCAAAATTTTAAATTTCAGATCATTAGCGTTTCGTCACAGAGTCGTCTTGTTTGAAAATGAAACACTTGTTCATTTTCGAATCGTAATTTTCTGTCAACTTCGATACAGCTGCTTGCATTTTAAGATAGATTTTTGCACAGAAGTTCAAAGCAATAGACGAGACAGACGTTACGAATACACGAACTATTCGAAAACGATGTAAAGAAATCCTCGTAGATACCGTATTCTAGTCATTTTAGCGGGCTCTTTTTTTTTTTTTATTCCATCTTATAACCAACCCCAGACAAGGAAGACAGGATAGAAAAAAAAAACTGCTTTCTGTATCGCTTATACATATTAAACACCATAAATATGAAATTGATTTTATTCTTTGGCGTTTTAGCCTGCGAGATTACCTTTCAATTTTGTCAGCATATCGTTTCGTTACTCGACGTAACCGATGCTGGCTTTTTTTTTATGCTCGTTCGCCCGACTTATATATATATTTTTTTACTCTTCTTATTCTTAGCGTATTTACATATTTGCTTGTATTTTCTTTTCGCATTATTGTTTCGCGCCCGTTGCGAATACGCCGAATGAATATTTCAAGCAAACATGTAACCTGTAAGGTATCTATATATGTAAGCTTTTAACATGACGATGGCGTTCGCCTTCCATACACTGCAACGTTGTTGTATATGTGCAAAAGTTTTCATTAAATCTCTACTTATGCGAATAAATTGCGAATTAACCGATCCGCAGGAGTACAAGTTTACCTACACTGGAGGCTGGAAGGGGAATGGGAAGGCGAAGAAAAGACGAGGAAAAAATAAGTATAAACAAAGTAGGTAGTAAGTACGTAGAGGTACCGAGCCAATGTAGTAGGCGAACTTGAAAACTCATATCGTGAGTGTATCGGAATCTGATATGTGTGTGTACGCCACAATCTGCTTACCCGCATAGCATTTGTATATGTATAAATCACCTGGTTTCGAGTATTTTTCTCACATCACATTACGTCACATCGTCATCGCTTGCCTTCGCCTTACGATTAGTACGGTTTGGCTCAGTTTGTAAGAGCGCACAGAGAGCTCCGTTGGGTTCAACTTGTGTATGTATATTCCTGCATACGTAGGTACTGTATAGAGTAAAACCACCGAAACCAGAATCGTTCGGCACGCATCATCGATAAAGATTAATTAACAACATCTCTGAGATTAGAGTTCATTAAAGACGCGGCGCAAATGGAAATTAGAGTAAACCGAGCAACATTTAATCCTTTATTCGAAAACGATGGGTGCCCAGCGCGCTACGCCATCGATCTCGTTCAACGTTCTTAATAAACGCGAACCGAAAATGACGTTAATATCGAGTAGAATCTCTTTCTGTCTCTCTCTGTCTCTCTTGTTTTGCTTCCTAGGCTACGCAATATAGTGGTTACTTTGAAATCCGCTTTAACCGGAATACCGCGTATATATGCATAAATGTCGACGAGCCGAGCCAAGCATGAGTTTGAACCGTGTTCGTTCTCCAGCATCGAAAATATCTCGTCCTCGTTACTTCCCTTCAGTGTACCATATTTTTTCCCCCCTTCGTCCCGCCACGCCCCCGTATCTTTGGTAAGCGCCACAAATCGTTGACACGTCTATTACCCGAAATTCCAAAAGGAACAGTTTAGAAACCTTTAGAAAAGGGGGAACTTTAAACTTGCGAGTAAAATTTTCGCTTTTGCCGACCGAATATGGCTGTCGTCGAAATTTCACTCTCCAGAGATTCGTTTCAAAGTACATATAACACTATAACAGCTTACATTACTTTTTTTTTTCAACCCGCCCCCTCTCCCCCTTTTAACTTTTTGCTCGTACTATTTGTCTGTATGTTTTCTTATGCTGCAGATACTACGTACATAGTGCTACGTGCATAACGTGAGTATAGATATAGGTAAAGAGGTACACTGCTCGTCATAAGTCTCAGTACCCCTAACGCGACGCGTCAAAATTGGCGTTTTTTTGGCCTGATTTTCTTATGTCGTATTGTCAATGAAAACCAGGCTATTACAATTTATCGACTAAAGGCGGATGAGGGGCGGAATATCAACGAAATCCATTTTGGGGCCCTGGAAGACCATTGAGACGATTTTCAGCCATGTCAGATATTTATTTTTATCTATTCTTTTACCAAACATTAAAATTATTTACTCCGCTCGATACCAACCAAAATCACTCCAATTTGGTTAATCGGCTCAGTTTAACGACAGATTAGATATGTATGAGTGGGAACAAACTTGGGTCAAAATTCAGTTATGCCCCATTTTGGGGGAGAGGGTGCTGAAGAGTCAAAACGTCAAAAATTGCCTCTTTTTGAGCCAATTAATAGAGAATTAAAAGTTGTATAATTTATCTAAAAACCAACCTTCTAAGTCAATTAGGGGGGAAGATATTGGGGGTTTCCCTCTTTTTGACCTTTAAAAAGGGCTGTTCTTCCTCTATCTTCCTACCAAATTGAGCTAGGAAGTTTAAATTCGGTATGTACATTTAGTTGCAGCTTTAGATGTGCCTTTTGGAGGTTCTGACTTTTGAACTCCATTGCACCCTCGCATAGCCCCAAAAAAGTGGTTTTTCAATAAGGTTTTCTTATTTTTCTCATTTTTCAGTTTGTTGCTCACATAAGTCCCCTCCTAATTGCGCTAGGAACTTTAAAATTAGGTTTGTACGTTTAGTGGAGGTCCTAGATTTGTCTTTCGGGGGTCTCGACTTTTTAGCCCCATTGAACTCGTTCTACCCGCAATGCTGATTAGGAAAAAAGTATCGCTTTCAATTCTCACGATTGTAATATGTCACGAAAATTAGATGTTTTTTTTTTTTTTTTAATTGGTGATTATTCTGTGTTGAAAAATTCAAATCTAGGATTGTTATGCATTTTTGGAAAAGTTGGAGTCTCTACTCTCCGAAAATGTGTTTTTTTTTAAAAAATGGCCACGTACAAAGGGCCTTATGGTCAATCAAATAATTTGAAAATTGATAAAAATCAATTTTTTATGCTCAAGATTTGTACCCCTGTCATTTTTGTTCTCGAGAAGCTTTTTTCATGATTTTTGAATATTCTGTGCGTCGAACATTGCTTTTCTCGATTATTTCAAACGACATACGTTTTCCTAGCATTTTTAGTGTTTGTATCACTAAATGGCGATTTCGAATAAAAATAAATAGTCCAATATGCTGAGAAAAAAGCCTACTTTTATGTGATGTAATTGGTTCTTTGCGAAATTTAGTATTAAAGTCGCCCTAAGTCAAACGGTAATTAAAAACGTGACGAAAATTGAAAATTTTTGGGAAAAAAAAATTCAAAATTGTATTACTTGAGTAAAAATTGAACGAATTTAACTCTTTGATTCTATCTGGTGTCAAATGTGTACAGTTGACGTGGTAAATTTTTTTTTTCAATTTACTCTATCCAAATCGATTTTAGCTTTAGTGTAACTACGGTCGACTTCGATGGTCGATGATTTTTACAGATTTTTATCTCATGGGGAGGGGGGGGGGTGAAAATGCATTTCCTGGGGAAGATATTTACATTAATTTTTTTTCTCCGCGAATTTTAGACAGATTTTTTTTCAAACTTGGCATGAAAGTGAAAATACCTCGGGGAAGTGTTGTAGATTTTTTTCAGATATTTTGAGCTTTTAGTATAACCTTGAAATGAACTTTGAAAGCTTTGAGGGGACTTGTAGGCCTCCATTGTAGAGCTGGAAACTCAAAAAAATTTTCTCGAGTGATTGGTGGTATTTTACACCTAAAATATTTTTTTCAAATTTTTTGTAGTGGTGGCCCCCTCTACAGTCCTCAAAAACCGGCATTATTAACAAATGAAAAACATTGTTTTTGAGAACTGCCGAAAGGGTCACTACTTAATAATTTTTTTTTTCTAATAAAAAGGTAGTAAAATACTCCTACTAACTGGAGAACATTTTTTTCGAGTTTCCAGCTTTGAAATGGTGGCCTAAAAGCCTTCTTATAGTTTTCATCTGAAAAAATTCCACAACACTCTCCACAGGTACCTTCATCTCCATGCCAAGCTTGAGAAGAATTTGACAAAAATTCGCGGTAAATAAAAAATTAATAATGTAAAAAGCTCCCCCCCCCCGCCGACTCCCATGACTTGATAAAAAATCGCGAATACGCTTTAAAATCGTCTTTTAGATGTGCTTAAATAGTCTCCTGAAAGATTAGAATTTCGAGACTAGAGGGCTAATCATCCTCTTTACCCTGCAATTGCTTTTGCTGAACTTCTACTCCAGGAACACAATTTTGATTTTTTTCTAAATTTTAGATTTTCATCACGTTTTTAATCACATTTTTACGTATAGCGACTTTAATACTGAATTTCGTGAAAAACCAAGTGCTTCACGTAATAGTAAACTTTTTTTACGAGTATATTGGACTATTTATTTTAATTCGAAGGTAAAATTGAAATTTCGCCATTTAGTTGTAGGTAAATGTCACTCTTCCAAATTTTTCAACTGGCCATAAGGCCCTGTTCATGCGGCCATTTTTAGACAGTAGAGACCCTGAGCTTTCCAAAAAAAGTATAATAATCCTAGGTTTTAATTTTTCAAGACAAAATCACTTGTTAAAATAACGCTGATTTTGACGCATCGCGTTAGGGGTACTGAGACTCGTGACAAGCAGTGTACATAATACATATATGTTTTTGTGTGTGTGTATTATGTTAGCTTGTACCTTTATACAATGTTCGAGTTAGCACGAAAAGGAGAAACGGAAAAAAGTAACGTTGGTAGGTACAATAAAACTACATCACCAAATACAGCCAATCTTATTTTTGCAGCAGTGTTCGTTTTTTTTTTTTTTTACAGTCTCGAAGTCTCGAACTGATTCGTATACAGCATAGCACTTGTAGGAGAGCAGGTGCAACTATCAAGTACCTACAAATAATATGAAACCCGCATAACTTATAGCTTTACCTTATCTACCAATTGGCAATGTCAGCTATTTTCATGTTCATATAGACATCCGCTGTGCAGTTTTATTCTTTCTTCTTCATCTCATCTGTGCCTCTCACTTCAACGTTGCAATATTAAATCACATAATAGGTATTAGTAAACTTATCGTGGGATCTTGTTCGCTAATTTTGTCCTTTGCGCTAACCAGTATCATTATATTACCTAGGCTACTTGCCACCTGAAAAACAACATTTACCAATTAGCATCCAGACTGGCGTCTGAAATTATCACTTTGTAGAAGTAGATGCATATTATGTGATTGTAACAGCGATATAAAGATTATACCTGAATGGTTCATTGAGCTGGCAAACAGTGCAACTATGGGTTGGAGTGGTTGATCGGAATTTATAATTGTGTGAATATTCCCATCTTATTGGAAAAATTTTCTCATATCGATACCTGTATTCTGCAATTTTGCGAGTAAATTAAAATAAGAAGTTGAATGAATTAAAAAGTCGACTGAACGGTTCATTGAGTTGGCTAACGGAAAATCTATGAATTGGAGCAGTTTTTTGTATACATTTTTTTTTTTTTTTCGGAATTCATAATCATGTGAATGTTCGTATCTTAATGGAAAAATTTTACGTATCGGTATCTCGGATTCAATTTTGCGGGAAAATTTACATCGAGAGTTGAATGAATTTCTGATCTGATGGATAATTTCAATTTAATTAATGAATAAAAATCAATGAACTCGTATTTAAAACTAGACGTGTATTTTTTTTTTGTTGTTGTTGCGAAGCAAAAAATTAAAATATAAATTAGAGTAAATTTTAACGTTAAAAAAAAAAAACGTGAATTTCAAGTCATTTAACTTCGATATTTTGGTGTATGTTGATTGTTATCTTGAATTTCGAGTTCATTGATACTTTTTTAAGGGAGTGGTGGCGAAATGATGGTGTATACCTGTGCCTAAACTCATTGACATAACTGTTCTTAATGTCTTTATCATTGACGGTTATTTCATCAACGCCATAGTCGTCTGTGAGAAAACTAAAAGTGGGAAATTTTTAATTGGTTTTTATTCCACGTTAGATTAGCCACAACTGTATATTTCTTCTTTGTAAACTCAACGTGTATTTTTTATCTTATGAGTATCGAGTTTGATTTTTCAACTGATATTCTGTATCATACATTGTGGCGAAGGCCAAAAATCAGCTGCTCTGCGATCTGAATATTAGAAGCAGTTTTATGATTGATTTCTGTTCTCAGACGTCCAACGAATGAATTTAGCTTGGATGCCTATTTTTCGAACACCCCCCACCCTCTCTGAGATCTATTTGGCTCATATTCCTTAGCCTTGGATGAATTGGAATTGAAATTCGTTCGAAGACGTGTACGAATAAAAGCTTCCGTCGCCTTTGAGTCGTCAAAGGGAATCATCTTCAGATCCTCAAGATAAACAAGAATCAATTGCACTTCTTCACGATGATTTCGCCATTTTTATTGGTTATAGTCTGTAATTTGACACCGTTACTCTGGCTATACTCTTGTAAAGAGAATTTTGCAATATTTTATAATTTTTGATCAATCGCCTTGATTTTTTTGGTATTTCTATCAATTTTATCCGAATTTTCGATGATTTTTAATGATTTTTTTTTTCATTTTTTAGACCAATTTTCACCTCATTTTCAACATTTTTCGTCACCATATTTTTGAGAAACACTCCTCCTATCTCCTCACGTATGGCTGGTATCGTAAAATTTCGTCAATAAAATTTGTTGCTTAAAATATCAGGTATATTTCGAGTCATGTGCAACATTTTGATCAGACTACTCTTTCATCCTTTATGTCACAAAACGTTCGTCAAGAAACTCCAGAAATCGATTATTTTTGATTTTACATTAAAATTAACCGACATACAACACAACTCATCAACTCAATAGAATCAAAGTTGTTCAGAATCGAGAGGAAAATGCATATACCTGCTGAAAATTCAGCAGCTTTCAACCCCTACCCACATTTTACCCCCTCCCCCCTCTTCACAGTAAGCTGAAATTCGGACGAAGTACCAGCAACGAAAAAATTGTGTTTACGTCTATTTAATGTCCATTAGTAATATTCCGCTTCGTTTTCAGTACTGACTTTTTCCCCTAGCATTTTACCATCTCACCCTGATCTAGGAGGAATAGAATAAAGTACCCAATTACAGTAATAAATAACATTTTAAGACGAAGTATATATTAATCTTACTCAAAATTAAATAGATAATCTAAAAACTCCACTAGATACACTTAGGTAAAGTCTCTTCATTCATTTAGTTGGAAAAAAATAAAATAAACGACAATTCGACGTCTCTTTTTTTTTCCTCCCTAAACTTGACTGTAGTCTTTTCAAGGTAGTTAGCTTGAGGTATAGCCTACATATATGTGTTGTATATATTTAGTAGACTATACCTATACGGTATATACCACCACGACCACGAAAACTTAATACATTTCTACATCCCATTTCCGGCGTTCTCCTGAGAATCGCATTCAAGTTCGAACCGGAAAGACCATAAACCAAAATCATCCATAATACCAGGAGAAATATCAATCCGCACATAAAACCACTTTTAGGTGGGCCAAACGTACGTACAGCTAGAAAAATTTCCAAACTGTAGCGTGTAGTGTAGCTTCTATCCACACACTAACGTATATCGTATCGTTTCGTACTCGTATAAGAAAACTTCACAGCAAAACGAAACATTATCTAACCCGCATCTCATCACTTTCTAACCTGGAGAATGGTATAGATTCCCTTAGGCATCGATATCAACACATACAGAAAAACCACAATCCGTTCGAAAATCTCGCTGCTACATATTAAATTACCAATCAAAAGCGTACAACACAGTTTGGTCCATAGTTCACTTTTAATAACGGGCCAAAGTTGTAATTCAAAATCATAGGTTAGATTAGAGAATTTGGCCGAATGTTGCGAGCAGGTATGGTTCACGATCCGAATAAATATAGCACATGCGTATGAATCTATAGAAATACGTAGCTATATGAGAAATAAAAGCAATGTATGCGGACTCAATTGTAGTGTTTAAAAGTCCACCTATTTCTTCAGTACTTTATGGAATTTTTTATTACTAAAATCGATTTACTTTTTGAAGAATTATTTTGAAACTCGATAGATGGAGGAAATTTTAATATTGTAAGTATTTTTTTTTTATTGGCATCAAATCTGTCATTATTGGTTACTGTAGGCAGATTTAAGGAGGACGTGGAGGCTAAGCGCTTTTAAATATTGAATCAGCACTCCAGAAAGTTTTTCCAAGTAAGCTGAATTCCATACAAATGACCTGAAATCTTTTCAAATATGTTATAAAGCTTTTCTTTTTTTTTTGTAAAATTTATAAAATTGATGCTAAAATTTCAAAAAATGCACTTTTAAAACAAATCTTGTCACGCATTGTTCGCTCGGGCATTTATACAAGTTGTCTGTTTTAATTACAAACAAAATCCGAGCTTCTGACTTCCTCTTCCACCCTCCCTCACACCCCTGAGAAAAAAAATCCCAATATTACCAATTTTTTTATTTGGCATATTGGTGGCTTAGCCCCCCCCCCCACCATTACCAAATTCTCATTCTATTCCAATTCCTTTCCAATTTCACTCTAATTTCATTTCAATAACATTCCACTCCATTCAAATTCTGTTCCATTTCAATTCCATTACATTCTCAGTTCCATTTCATTCCAATTCCACCTTGAAAATCCCAAAAAGTGGCCCCAGACTCAAAATTCCATTTCGATTCCACCTTGAAAAGCCAAAAAATGACACTGAACTCTGATTCCATTAAAATCTCCTTCTAATTTCATACCAATTCCATTCCAGTTCCAGTTACATTTCATCTCAGTTCCATCTTGAAAACCCTAAAAAGGAACACCAAACTCAAAATTCCTTTCTAATTCCATTCCAATTCAATTTCAATTCTATTCCATTTCACTCCCTTCCAATTCCATTCCGTTTCAATTCAATTCCAATTTCATTCCGTTCCAACTCCATTTCAATTCCATTCCAATTCCAATCTAATTCCATTCTATTCCACTCCATTCCAATTCCTATTCAAATTTAATTCTCTCAATTTCATTCCAATTCCATCCCACTCCCTTACAGTTCCATTCTTTTTCAATTCCATTTCATATCTATTCAATTCCATTCCAATTCCAACCCAATTCCAATTCTATTCCATTCCATTCCATTCCAATTCCAATTCAATTCTCTTTCAATTTCATTCCAATTCCATTCCACTCCCTTACAATTCCAATTCTATTCCATTCCAATTCACACTCAATTCCAATTCTATTCCATTCCATTCCATTCCACTGTATTCCGTTCCATTCCAATTCCAATTCAATTCTCTTTCAATTTCATTCCAATTCCATTCCACTCCCTTACAATTCCATTCCATTTCAATTTCAATTCTATTCCAATCCAATTCCATTCCATTCCTATTCCAATTCCAATTCCAATTCCATTCCATTCCATTCCACTGTATTCCGTTCCATTCCAATTCCAATTCAATTCTCTTTCAATTTCATTCCAATTACATTCCACTCCCTTACAATTCCATTCCATTTCAATTCCAATTCTATTCCATTCCAATCCAATTCCAATTCCATTCCATTCCAATTCCAATTCCAATTCCAATTCCAATTCCAATTCCATTCCATTCCTATTCCAATTCCAATTCCACTTCAATTCCATTCCTATTCCAATTCCATTACAATCCCATTCCTATTCCAATTCCAATTCCATTTCAATTCCATTCCTTTCCAATTCCAATCCAATTCCAACTCCATTCCATTCCAATTCCACTGTGAAGAATCCAAGAAGTGACATTAAGAAAAAGGTGTAATAGTTCCATTTTTCAAAAAAAAATTTTCAAGGTTTCCGAACTTTGAGTGAGTTTTGCAAGTAAAAAAAATTGAATTAGGCGGCTGAAATTTTTATCACATTCTTTTCAGTTCATTTCGCAACTATTGTGAGCCCGTCGGTTGTGGATTTCCAAAAAAAGCCAAATTCAGCCCACCCTAGGGCAAAAGTTGAAATGATTTCAGTTTGAGTTGGTAATGTTAAATATTCCTGGTATTCGTATGGAACGTATTGATGTTGCCATTTTACAAAAATGTAATAATTTTTGCTTCCTCGACTTCGAGGAATGTGGTTAGCACCTAGAAAGGAAAATAGAATTCTGTTTCATGTACGTACTTGGAGAAGGCTCGACAAGTCGCGACGCGACGCCACTCGGTCGCAAAAAAAAAAAAAAAGGCTCCTCATTGTAATAAGGTGTGGCACACAGAGGCGCTTACGGTGCTGGTGCCAATCGACCATATGGTCATTGAAGATAATCCATCCAGATGACCTTTAGCTAATCGAGTCAAAATCACGACACACTGCCCTAGGTAAAGATACTTACTTGGCGTATCGTATCGTAAATCGCCGTTATTACGATTTCATTCATTTCTCAAACGAAATAGCGTACCATAAAGAAGAAAAAAAGTTAACATATGGCGGAGGTTGAGCTTATAAATTACTGTCAAGGTTGACGTTTTGCAAAATATTAACCGTTGCTTCGTATAATTTCATATTTTTTCGCCGATGGGATTACATGTACAGGTATAGGTACCTTTTATATTTTCGCTATAACTAATCGTGCAAACACTTGTAAACGCAATTACGAAACACCCTGTAGAGGAGTAATCTACTGTGTAGTAAAATTTCGTATACGTATTGAGCTTTCATTGACATCTTCCAATGAGCCATCGCATCGTTAAAATTTAAAATACTATGGTCCTTAGTTCGTATCCAAATTTGCGACATGTTTCACGAAAGTAATTCTCGTTAGGAAAAAAAAAAAAAAAAAAATGCTTCATTGGAAGTGGCACATGTCAACTACCTTATTGTATACCGGAGACTTCGTCCGTATACAATTTTTCCCTAGCTTTTAACGATATACGTATACTTCTCGCCAGGACCCTTACCTCTTTTTTTTTTTTTTTTTACAGCTTTTCTTCGCGGCCAATGTGCGAAAAAAAAAATTAAACGGTTACAACGTCAGTTTCGCGTACCGAAAAGAAAATGCCAATTACCGGCAGACGTGTTGGAAATTCGGCCTTATTTTCCGCTTTTCTCGTTCGCGTATAAAGTGGAAAACATCAAACATCTTTTAGTCTTTCATAGTCTTGTTATATACACGATGCTCATGCAGAGAGCTACCTTAGCCAACCTTCACATAAACTAGGAAAACGTATATTTTTTAGCTTTTTTTTTTTTTTTTTCATGTAACTTCTGTTATGTGAGTGAATGTTGCTGTATACGAAGTTTCGCTTCGTTCGCCATCAACGGAAATTCCTCATTTGTCCGATAATTACGGACAAATATTTTCGTCGAATTAAAATCTTTTTTTTCTTCTTCTTCTTCTTCTTCTTCTTCTTCTTTACATTCTATTCTGTTCTTTCTTTTTCTTTTCAATTTTATGCGTTGCGCCCGCAGTGCGCGAAATGTCCAGAAATCATTGTAGGTACTGGGTACCTTGGTACCACAGGTTGGGAGGTCGCCGCACTACTATGATTAGCTAGAGTTTAATAATCTTGGACACATATGCGTAAGAAATGAACATAAGACAGAGATGGAAAAGAACCGGTCCGCTAAGATCCAATCGCCGGATGACGGGTTTTTTTCTCATTTTAATGGTAGCAACATGCTAATAGCTTTTACCGTTTACCTCTCCTTTTGCCTCTTGTATTCATGTATGCTTTCTTAACTCGAAATAGGTAACCGTTTAATTTCAACGTCTTACGTCGTTTGATATACTAATTAATGAACGATGGTTTTTTTTTTTTTTTTTTTTTTTTTTTTTAAACGTGAGAATACACTTGAAGTTTCATTTAAGCGATACGATATTGTAATTGGGCGTAATTTTTATTTCTTTTTTATTCCGATATGTTTTCGAAATTAATCCAGTACATGATCTGTGATTATGTCGAGATGAGCTTTTTTTCAATATGAAATAGAAGCGCAGTCTGCGTGAGAAGGATTTTCAAGCTTGTACGTTTTCGTTTTAATCCTACCGAAATGAAGATTCGAGAATTTATAACGTTAGATGGATTTTCTTTTATTTTTGCTTTTTTTGTACGTACATTTTCTATACGAGTACCTACAAGAGATGTCTGGTGAGACATCTTTATATATAGGTAGGTACCTGCTATCTCTCTGTGGTTTACAAAACGATGAAAATACATCGATGCTTTTAAAATATTTTTAAAGGTAGTCTTGTTCTATGAACTGGAAGGATTATTCTCACCTGTTCTTTATATAAGTTTTTTTTTCTTCTTCTTACATACGTAAATAGATATTGAAAAAATATTTCGTAAGTGATTTAGTTAGGTAGATTTCGAAACACGATAAATTCTACTTTTTAATATTGTTAAGATATGTATCGATTTTTTGAAACGAGATTCCTACCGAGTTGTGGTTCGAAATTATAATTCGAGGTGAAAAGTCAAAAAAAAGAAGAGTATATTTTTTCTTAACAGCTCATTGAAAAATCTTGGCTAGGCATATAAAATATTGTAAAACGTCAAAAATCTATCGGGTCTTTTTATATTGCGTTATTTATTGACTGGAATCTAATAGAGAGGACTTGAGATCACAGCTACAAGGAAATGATATTTATGTGCACAGCGTCCCTTCATCTCTTTGCTTTTTAGTTGATCAATATGTCGTATGGTTTTACCTTTTTTTTTTCTTTTTACAGGTAGTTCGATCTGATTACCTACACTTTTTATTTTTTTAAATCGTTCCACCATTTTTTTTTCAAATGAAGTAAAAAAGGAGATCAGCGAAAAATTGTTTGAAAATTTTGGTAAATAGATGGTAGTGAAAATTTCAACAAACTAATTTGAATTTTAAATAACATAATTGTGATAAAATCTGAAAAAAAAATCATCTCGTAGGGAAATATTTATTGAAAGCGACTTAGTATGTTATTTTCATGTTTTAGATTTTTGAAAAAAAAAAATTGAATGAACAAACATCTACTTTACATGAAATTCTATTCCCGGCGATGAGATACAGCTTGATGGATATTACAATTATTTTAAAGTGGTACCTATCATCCAAGCTTACATAATTACCACCAATTCGTAAAGAGACTTGGGGTTCCAAAATTTCTCAATTTTTCACAAATGCTGTTTTATACTCTTGTTATTGAGCTCGATTGTGAAAAACACGATGAAGAGGAGTACTTCGATCTCGTGAGCTCAAAAAACTTGAAAAAGTTTAATATTTCATTTTAATGGGAATTTTTTCCAAAAAAAAAAAAAAATTAAAGTTTAGAACGATTTTAGAGAACTTGGAACTTTTAACAAAATTACATCTGTTTTTGATAACTCTTTGCCAAAGTGAAAAAAGTGTATAAGCATTTCCATAAGTTTTCCTAGGCGAGAACGGCCAAACTTGAACTAAATTATTATTTTTTTCTAAATTTCATGAGGAAGATCGGGGCAAGGTGAGGGAACGGGGGTTTCATAATTATGAATTTATAGATATTTCACTCTCCAGATATCAATGAAAATAAAGTAAAAGGGATAGTGTTGGTAAATTCATCTATGTTGCTTCAAAATTTTCAATACTTTCAGAAAAGAAAAAGTTGAAAAATTTGTGCTTAATTTTGTTTCAACATTGACTTCGTTTGATGAGCTTTGCTTTAATCTTTATAGTGCTCCTTGGAGACGAAAATATTGTAAAAAAAATCGGAAAAAAGGTGCAAAATGACAACAGATGAACTTGGTAAAAATTTGAGGTCCTTGATTTGACCCTTGACCTCTCCCGAATTGTTTTAAAATTTCAAAATTAACGTACAAGCACTCGTTCAAAGTCTCCCCTCCCCTCCATCACCATCCGAAATTTGAAAAGAAGCTGAAATTAAAACGCTGTTGTATCCGTTAATTTCTTATTAATTTCTTTAAATTGACTTTAATGACTTTTTTCACTCCTTCATGATCATTTTTTCACATTGGTAATTCTAGTTGCCTCCTTCCCCTCCTCACTTGTAAATTTTTCAAAAAGTCAAAAAATTAAGATCAATTGCATTACTACTCATATTGATACGTACTCACGTCCATTTCTGAGAGATCTTCAAAAACTAATTAGCCTGATTTTCAACGTCCATATTGTCGATGAAAACCAGGCTATTACAGACTATCGACTTTCAGCGGATGGAGAGGGAGTAGCATCAGCGAAATACGTTTTGAGGTCCTAGAGAACCATCGGTGCCACTTTTAGCCATATGACATGTTTTTATTCGCTTTTTGTTTTCATTCCCCTCACTCCCTCCCAAAACTGATAATAATTTGCTCAGCTCGATACCGACCGAAAGCGGTGCAATTTAGGCAGCAGCCTGTGATTGGTGGGAGATTTCATTTTTTGAGCGGAAATGATGTTGGATGAAAATTCAGTTATGCCCAAATTTGAGTAAGGGGGTGTTGGGGGTAAAATATAAAAAAAAAATGTTTGTTTTTAAACCGATCGACAGAGAATCAGAAGTTGTACGATGTATCCATAAATCAGACTTATCAGGTCAATTAGAAGGGGAGATATGGGGGTTTTCTCCTTTTTTACCTTGAAAAACGACTGTTCCAGTCTCCCCTCTCCCCTCCCATTGAGCTAGAAGGTTGAAATTTGACATGCAGGTTTTGTAGGTGTCCTAAATGTGCCTTTTCAGGTTTTCAGATATTCATTCCGATATTTACCTGTACTCCTACCACTACTGGAGGGAAACGATCCCAATGAGTCAATGAGTATCTTTTTTTATTACATGATGAACAATTCGCATATCTCCTCAACTTTCTGAAAATCAGGCTCAAATTTCGTTGCTTTTTGTTTTTTATTTATTTATTTATTTTTTTTTTTCGAAATTGTAAGATATACACATTCATTTTTTTTTCGCAATGGGAAAAGTTGATATTACTAAACCTTGTTTCCAAATCTAAGAATTCTCAGACTGAGCCCCCTTAGAGCTTTTCGTATGTATCGTCAAATGATTAAAATTCCCCGCTTAATTCCACGTGCATAGAAAATATGTGTAGTGAATTAATCGACGCCGCACCAACTCGACGTGAATTTGTTTTCGCTTCTGTATTCGTGCACCTTATAAAAATCCAGATCACATTGTTGAAAAGCAAGAAAACAAAAACACACGCCAGGTCACAAATCTTCATTTGGCGTACAACTCGCCCAAAACCTATTGGCGGTGAGAATACTAGTTCGGTTCGCTTATACGACTATCCGTTTGCATAATACGACGCGATTCGTCGTCGTATGTAGATTTGGTTATTTTGGCGAAACGTTTGCCAGCCGAGGCTGCAAAATGAATCTAAATTAGTTCGTTATACTATTATTCGTATATATACCATGGTACGTATTACCTAACCCATATCATATGGGTAACAAGGCTCGTATATACCATATAAACCCTTATGACGATTTTTATTATACCATCGATGACGTACAAAAGATACGATAAACATAAAAAATCGTTTATGTTAATTCAAAGGCGTGGAAAATGGCTTGGCAATATAACCTTTTATCTTATATATTTTATACTTATACTATTCCATTTATAATCCACGTGCTTATACTACATACAATCTTTCATAGAAATACTCGGCCTCACAGCATCATCTAACGTAAGTAATACTGCAGTTCATCATCAGCCTTGGTGGTAAAGGTTATTGCGGGGTAAAGAATAAGATTTGCCCTTGAGTGTCGGAGTTCGAATTTTTTAAGAGACTATTTAGGCACTGCTAAACGATGTTTACTAAGCGTAATCACGATTTTTTATCTCGTTACGGTTGGTGGGGGGTGGGGGGGGTTAGTAAAAAATACATTCTTCCGGAGGATTTCTGCATTAATTTTTTTTCCTCCGCAAATTCTTCATTGATTTTTTTCAAACTTGGTACAAAAATGAAGATACCTAGAAGAAATGTTGTGGAATTTTTCCAGATTTTTCAGACCTTTAGTATGACCTTGAAATGAGCTTTGAAAACTTTGAGGGGGCTTGTAGGCCCTTATTTTAGAGCTGGAAACTTGAAAAAGTTTTCTCAAGTTATTAAAAGTATTTTACACCTTCTGGTTTTTTGAGAGCTGTGAAGGGGACCACTATTCCAAAAAAATTGAAAAAAATATGGAAAGTGTAATATACTCCATTTCATTCGAGAACTTTTTTCGAGTTTTCAGCTCTAAAATGACCGCCTACAAGCCCCCTCAAAGTTTTCAAAGCCCATTTTAAGATCATACTAAAAATTCGAAAAAATTCCACAACACTACTCATAGGTCCCTGTAGGTACCTTCACTTTTATACCAAGTTTGAAAATAATTGATCAAAAATTCGTGGAGACAAAGAAATTACTGTAAAATGTACCTTGTCCAATTAAATAAACATTGCAATAACTGAAAAATTTATAGCCAAAATTTTTTTCGCACAGTTGTTGATCATTGCGTCTCTAAACAACATATCCAAAATCGAACCGAATGGGAATCGTGCTTCTTCTCTTAATACCCATTTGTGCCACAAAAATAAGGTTTTTTTACCAATAACTTTGTCTAACTTCGTTCCTAAATGCGATAGAGAAAAAAAGTTGAATCAAAAAATGTAGCAGGTCAAATTTCCAATAAGAAATATTATTACATATTTTTTTCGAAAATCGATTGAAGCACTTTAAAATTAGTTTGAAAAGGATGCGTTATGAGCTAACGTGATGTCCCGCGTGATGTTTCTCTCGTGTCGCGAGAGACAGCGCCGAACGTTTGTAGACACGCGGGCTCAATTCTCTTTCAGCACACTTGAACAAATTACATGGACTAAATGCTATGTTACCTCATGTTAAAGTAATTACTGTTTAAATAAAGATACAATATGCATGTAATATTTTAAAATAACTTCAGTTTTATGAAATAGATTTATTCTCATTGTAGTTTTCACAACTATCTGACCTTGGATCATTGATATTCTCTTCAGATTCAAGATCAAATTGACTATTGGAGGTAAAATTTAAATATTGAGTTTAATAATCTGAAATTGATGTCCCACATTCATTTCAGGGGGGGGGGTGGTCTTCCAATATATTTACTTCATAGCTCTATAGAAACTCGTGGAAAAGCGCGAAATGTGGCATTTTTTAAAATCAATTAAAAAAGAGCTAATGGCGAAAACTTACTACCAGCGATTATTTTGAGTTTAAATATGTGTAAATTCCATTTTCGATTTGTTGAAAATTTTTGAACTTGGAGTCAATTTTGCAAATCGAAAGAATTGAGTTGGAAAACTGAAATTTTTACCACATTATTTTGAAATACTTTCGTAACTGTTGTAAGCCAATCGTTTGCATATTTCCAAAAAAAGTGAAATCTGGCTCACCTCCTGTTTAGGTAGGTTGAAAGAAAATTGAGCCCGCGTGTCTACGAACGTCCGCGGCTGGTTCTCGCCACGCGACATAAACATCACGCGGAACATCACGTTAGCGCGTAACGCGTCCTTTTCAAACTCATTTTAAAGTGTTTCAATCGACTTTCGAAAAAAATATGTAAAAACATTTCTTATTGGAAATTTGACCAGCTACATTTTTTAATTCAACTTTTTTTCTCTATCGCGTTTAGGAACACAGTTAGGCAAAGTTATTGGTAAAAAAACTTATTTTTGGGGCAGACATGATCCAATGGAATCCGATTTTCAATAAGTTCTCAAAAAAAAAATTTTGGCACTAAATTTTTCCTTATTTTGTCATGTTTTACGCTAATTCAACTGGACTACGCCGAAAGTGTATTTTTTCACTGCTCAACCCCCTCCCCAGTTTAAAAGTCATATTTTACCAGTGTCTAAATAGTTTCTTGAAAAATTTGGATTCTGAGACCCAATAAAAAATCGCCCTCCTTACCCTGCTATAGCCTTTGAAGAGAAAGAAAAATTACTTTATTGTCTGGTGATCGGGGGAATTGAGAATACTGTGTAGCATATTGGGCGCAATAGTATAATCTATTTATTGTACTTTTTATCGCATCGAATTGTATGGCAAACGAATGAAGGAGCGAACGAACCAACGAACGAACGAACGAACCAACAAACGAACGAATATGAAAAAAATAAGTTGAAAAGTTTTTACGGTTTTAGCGAAACGTTTAGAAATTTATTGTAGCCTGAAGTTAAGTAACCGTATAAATTTCCGAAAACTGAGTACATATGAGGAGAAGAAGGTATAATATTTCGTATAGCAAGCATAGTAGAGCAGACCAAAGCATTTTGCGATATATTTTTTTTCTATTCTACTTCTTGCTGTCTGGGTAGTAGTGTAGGTAGGTATGTGGGTATATGTCGAATAAATGCTGGCTATATGAAGCTAGCGGGGAGCGTAGGTTAGCTAGGGTAAGTACGAGTAGATAGGTTATGTAGCTAGCTAGCGAGCTGCGTCTACGTTAGAAGGTATATACGTTTAATACTTACAATATATAAATAAAGTATAAAAGAAACTTCTTTAAGCAAATAAGAAGCTCGTACAATCTGCGCCTGCTGCCTAGCTATTTACCTCTTTTTATCCTTTACCAAATATTATATGATATAAAGATGCAAATTTGGTCTTCTCTGCCTTAGCTTCGGCGTCTTTTTTAATATATCCTATTCCCATCCGCCTATATACAGGTAAAGGTAGGTATAGATACCTATAAGTTGAGTGAGTATATAAACGATGGACGGAAGGTACCGTGGAGGGAGGGGGCATCGTGTAGGATTTTTCTTATATACGCATTTTGCCAGCCGCCTTCCTCTACCCTTCTTCTGTTCGCTGTGCTCGTCCTTTTTATCACGTTTAGATTTCATTATACGCTTCCCGGCACACGACAACGTGGAACGGTATTCGGTTAACTTTCAGCTTTCGTTCCATCAACGTAATGAGCTTATGCCGGGGATTCGATTAAAAGTTTAAAGTCACAATCTTCTGCTTTGCCGGTGACGAAAGACGAGACGCGGTAGAGTCTGTTACGTACTCATACTTTTCCTAATTTACTTCATAAAGGTTTCGGTAAAATCCATTATGTATTCCGTACGTTATATATCTGTATTTCGGTACATCTAACCTACGTATCTGGTTATATAAGATTTTCTTATACTTTGTTTGTCGTTTTTGTATTCACCCGATACGGTGGTTACTGTAATGAGCCAACTTTCCAGGTGTAGTTTAGTGTAAAAATAAAAATTTTTCTTCGTCGCGATTTAATTTTGTCGTCATCTAGAAACATCGTCTTCGTCGTGCGCTTCGCCTTCGCCCCACGGCTCGAGCTTATACTACACGCATTTCTCTCTCGCTCCAGCTCGCTCATTCGCCAACTCTCATCTCGTCTCGCTTCGAAACAAGTTAATTTATTTTTATGCTGTTCTCTTCTTCATTCGGTACCTTGAACATCCCTCCCCCTCCCCTCCTCCACCGGCGAACACTCTTTCATCCATATAAGTGATATCTTTTGCAGACTATTCGAGAGTTTTTCACGCAAAATGAGCCGATTTAATAAGTTGGAAAATTACAGCATTATACTAGAGCCCTTAGTCCTTATCTGAACGACGTCACGTCACTGGTTAGGTATGTAAGAATTTTTTTCTCCTCTTTCGTTGTTTCACTTAATTTTGCTTCATCGATCTTACGACATCAACGGGCTTTGCATTTACGTCACCGCTAACAAGTATTCCTTTCATTAAAGTCTTCGTCTGTGTGTGATAACATACCCGGTGTTTCGCATTAACTTTCCTTCCCTTATATCAGTGATGGGTCAACCCTTCAGACTTGCATGTGTAATGGTTAGCATGCTCAAAAATATGAAGGAGCTGACGTACTATTTTTTAAATTTCATTTTCATCCAAACTTGCTGCTCGCTTTGAAAATTTATAGAAAAAAAATTAATGGTAGTAAAAATTCTCTGTTTGCTCGACAACATCGTATATACTCCCGGGTATGTGTGGTATAAAAATCAAGAGTGGGAGTCTAGTGATTCGTAAAATACGTCAAAATGAGTATGAAAAAACAAGACTAAAAATTTGTAATTTTTTTAGTTTTTTGCACCTAATTAAAAAATGTTTAAATGAATGAGAGAACACCGTCGACTTAGTGTTAGGGGTGGTAACCCCAAGAGTTGCATTCATACAATGAAAAAAAAATACTAATTGATGAAAACATTTTTTTTTTTGACAAAAATAACAAAAAAATTCTAATTTTAAAGGTAAATGCGAGAGATGTAAAAGGAGTGCGCTAGCAGGCAGCGGGCACGAGTGAGGAATAGTGGTGAAAAAATCAAGAGTGCGGATGAAGTGGTGTGCAAACTGTGGCGATATAAATATGAAAAAATTTAGTTGAAAATTTTCCATTTTTACAGTTTTTGTGGTCAATTTCTAAAAAAGCTTTTATGAGCTCTCCACTAAAAATATTTAAAATGAATGGCAGAAAAAAAAATATTGAATGTTAGAAAATGAAAAATCATGACATTTTAAGAAAAAATTTGATGAATTTCAATATTTCACATTTTTTTTCTGCATTTGGAAGCAAACTTCGAGGCTTCTGCTCAGACCATGGAAAGAGGGGGTATGCACTGTTGGTCATTTTAATGATCTGAGCAGCTCGTAAAGGCTTTTTCAAAAGTTACTTACAAAAAAACTGTAAAAATTGAAAATTTCCAACTAAATTTTTTTATACTGATATCGTCAAAGTTTATAAACCATTACATCCCGACTTTTAATTTCTTTACCACTGTTCCTCACTCATATTCCTTGCCTTGTAGCGCAATCGTTTTGCTTCTCTCACATGTACCTTTAAAATTAGAATTTTTAGCGTGATTTTTTATGTCATATTGTCTATGAGAACAAGGCTGTTACAGTGTATCGGCCAACGGTGGATATGGGGGGGGATATCAACAAAATTCGTTTTGGCGTCCTAGAAGACCATTACGACGATTTTTAGCAATGCCAGGTATTTATTTTTATTTTTTCCCCGAACATTAAAATCATTTACTCTGCTCGATACTGACCAAAATCGCTTCATTCAGTTTATCGGTTCAGCTTGGCGGTAGATTAGATATATATGAGGGGGGATGAACTTGGGTTCAAATTCAGTTATGCCCCAATTTGGAGGAGGGGGGTGCTGAGGGATCAAAAATGCAAAAACAGCGGTTTTCTAAACCTTTTGAAAGAAAATCTAAATTTGTATAACATATCCAAAAATCAACATCCTAGGTCAATTAGGAGGGGAGATATGAGGGTTTTCCCCCTTTTTTTCCTTGAAAAATGGCTGTTCTTCCATACATATTCAAGAGTATATACTATGTTTTAGAGCAAACAGCGGATTTTTCATTGCTAATTTTTTTCTATGAATTTTTAATGTGAACGGGAGCTTTGAGTGAAAATAAAATTTTGAAAATAGCATGTTTCAGCCCCTTTAATTTTTTCAGTACGCCAACCAATATACATGTAAGTCTTATAAGTTGACCTATCACTGATATAAGGAAAGGAAGGTAAATACGAAACCCCCGGTATAGTTAGCTACCTACAAACATGAAAGCCTCCTCTTGTTATGTTCAATTATATTGACCCAGCACCTTATAATACCCTTATAATGCTGCCCAAGTCTCAAGTTGCAGGTTGCAGTATCCAGCAGCGTGCTCCTATTTATGTTATCCATTGTATTATTTTGGACAGTTTGCATAAGTTGTATTTTCTGCTTTTACTTTCGCTCATTTTTCTTTTCCTCTTTCTCTTTTTACTTCCCAAATATGAATTATGTTCTACTATCACGATACTCTAGTAAATATAATTGCGGCCCTATTAAGCAACAAAATATCCGACCGGAGGGGTAAACTGCGCATGTAAGGCGGGAAAATACCTCGCTGGTAAATTTTACGAAGTGTTTATAACCTTTGTCATGTAATTATAGCTTTAAAAGAATGCCCGTCATTTTACTCGTTATTTTTCCCCCAACGAAGCTCGACACGATTCGTTTCCTTTGGCTGTTTCATTCCATTCTTTTCTTTTATTTCTCTCTTTTGTTCCTGCCAAGATGAAAATATACCACTTCCGTTGGTAATTAATGTACGCCAGAAATGTCACTTGTTCAATGAACGATGTCGCGTCAAACCAAAGTACCCGCGAAAACAAAACATTCGATGTCGATTTAATCGCGTTTTTTTTTCCTTTATTATTTGGTTAGTACCAACAATATCACCATTAGGAAGTAAGGATGCTATAAATCATTAAGGTAAATAAGTACTTACTTAGCCCGGGTGATACTTATTTTTTTTTTTTTTTTGATACTGATGCGAGGGTTCCGTTGAAAAATATTTCGTGTTGATGTATGTAGCCGGTTGCTGTGTTGCTGAAAAATGGAATGGCATTTGATGAAGGAAAATTTTCACAAGAATTGATTGAATATGTCTGATTTTGAATTACTGGGTGTCTATTGAATTTTGAAAGTCATGAAGGAATTGTGCACGGTGTAGGGGCTGAAGGCATCGCCAAGATTGAAAACTGATGAGGCATAGAAGGAGTAATTGGGATCAACATAGAGCTTTTTGGGAGAAATTATTCAAGCAGGGAAGAAGCTCCAAACAGGGTCGTACTGAAGGAAATATCGGGGTGGTGTGGTGTTTTACCACGTCAACATATCCCCTTCACCAAACCTTCTCCTTCAGTGGAAAGGCTTCGAATTATTCAAAAAAATTCAAAGGTATTTTGTAAAATTCAAAATTTGACTTGCGGTAAATTTCAAGTAATATTGAGAAAGATACGTTTAAATGTAAATTTTTGAGCTTTTTTGTTCATATCGATTTGGATACGTCTTAGGGACTCCATCCGTCAATTTTGAACTTTATGTTAAAATGTTGACCTGGATATGTGTAATTCAAAAAATTGAAAATTGAAAAAAGTTTAATTGAAGTTATTAAAAAAATTTAATAACGAAAGAAATTGAAAAATGAAAGAATACAAAAATGGAGTATAAAAAAATGAAACAAAATTGAAAATTAAAAAAAATTGAAAATTTAAAAACTAAAAATAATAAAAATTAAAAAAGTTAAAAATAAATTTAAAAAATTAAAAAATTAAAAAATTAAAAATAGTTTTGTAAATACTTTACGTTTTTGATGTGACATTTTCAAATTTTTGATATAAAGTTTTTAATCAAAAACTCGCGATGAAAGAGGATTTTGAATGATTTTTACACTTATTGTTGAAATGTTGACATGGATATGTTACACATCCATAATCTAGAATTTAAGTGCCTAAATTTTTTTTACAATTTTTGGCATCACTCTGTTTGGGTTGTATTTTTCATCAGTATTTTATAGAAAGGATTCTATTACCTCTCTTGTTTCCTAGATGGCCAGTGTGGTCACTGAATTCGAAAACCTTTTGAGAACTGAAAAATTTTCTCTTCCTTTTTGCTTCATTAAACCTCAAAGTGTGCTCAAAATGTACGTTTACTCTATCTATACTACTCACATCACTTATGTAACTAGGAAAAAATTTACTAACTCTGTAGTCAAATAAACATTCCTTGGCCAATCCAATTTATTATTTATTTCAAATATGATAATTTCGAGATTGAAAATCTGCAAGATTCCCTTTTTGGAGAAAATTTTCAATTTTTTTTTAGATTTTTTGAAAATTATTGAAAGTTAACAAGCTTTAAAATTGAGTTGGAAGTTGAAATTTTTACCACATTATTTTAAAGTCATTTCTCAATCATGTGTGCAGATTTCCAAAAAAAAAACGAGATTCGGCAGACGTGCGGATAATATTGCTTTAGGTATCGACGACATTTCACCCCCTCCCCCTCCCACCATTATCACGATCATCATCTTTGTACAAACTATTTTTTCTCGATTTTCTCAACGAGCTCAATTCCCTTCTTCCTCAATAATCAAAGAAAACGACTCTTTGGTACTTTGACCTTCCGGATACCACAACATGCGTATTCGAGACGAACGAATTTCCTCGGCTGATGATTTTTTCGGACACCCTATGTACATTTCATTGCCACACGAGCATTTAAAAATGACCTACATTCGAATTTAACCGAAATAAAATGACGAAGTCATTCGGTACCACACTACACTCTGAAAAATATATTAAATTTCGTTCAAAGACGTTTTTATCTGTATTAATAACTAGAATAGAACAACGCAAACGTAGCTTAATCTGAAAACGTGGCATTGTGCATGAACGAGGGTAAGGAAAAATAATATTCGAAGAAATTTTCTCCACTTATTATACATTTATTTGGTTTTCTCGTCGCATTAAAGATAATCTAGTTGCGTCGAAAATTAAGTAAAATATCTGTGCCAGTGTGTAAGTAAAATACATTAAGCGAAGTAATTTTGCCTATTTTTAGGCATGCAATCGTGCCATGAGTAATCAAAAAATTTACCAATTATGCTCCATCGTGTCGTATGTACGTATTGTACGTACGTACGTCTACGTACCTCTAGCTGCGTACATATTTATGATAAATGATGAAAGTAATAATTTTTGAAACACCATATGCAAAATTATATTACCATCTAGCTATACCCACCTACCTGTATGGTAGCCTAGGTGGTATAATATTATTGTTACGTCTCACGCGATTATCGAAGATTTTTTCTTTTTAGAACACCCTGTGTGTGTGTGAGTACTTTCGTTAGAGCAGGTTATAGACTGTAGAGAGTAATGTTGCACGAAAATGAAAAATAATACTAATGGTTGTACGAAGTACGAAGTACGAGTACATTTAAAGACAATTACGGTAGCATTAGCGATGATATTGTATCCGTAATGTAAATTTTGACTAAATGTAGAATAACGATAATGATATTAAATAGGTAGATAGGTAGGTACGTACCTACATAATATAAGATGTCTGCAAAAAAAAAAAAAAAAAATTCTCGTACCTATAATCCTTCTATTCTTCCAGCTCAAAAAGTACGACGAGTACGAATTGTGTATGTTGTACAGAGTTCTACATACATTTATATGTAGGTACCTACATCTAGCTACCTAACTATCTATGATATACATATATGGAAACTAGTACAACTGTCTGGATGTTTCCGGTCGAGTAATATCGCCGGCTAAAAGTTGCAGTATAACTCGAAACGCATTTTCGAGTTGATAAAATGTACGAAAATAGCTGTATCCGCGAATAACTGTCACAAAAGTTATATACCTCTCGTGAAACGTAGACTACAAAACACTATATCATAAAAATTTCCCTTCTCCTTCTCCTTTTACCCAGCTTCTTCGCATATATACGTTTACCTAGACGTACATAGCCCGAAAGAAGAGAACACCGTTGGTTGGAAATATAAAATATCGAAAATGAAATTGAAGAAGTTTTTTTTCCTCGTCTGAAAAAAAAAAAAAAAAAAAAAAAAAAAAAAAAAAAAAAAAAAAAAAAAAAAAAAGAATAAAAAAAACTCGGTAATGTTAATCTCGAGTTTCATATTTATTAGGGTATTCATTTCGCAATGTTTTTGAAAACCTACCATTAACGCGACTGTATTAATATTTTGTTTATGACGGTTTCGACCAAAATCTTCAAGTAAAGAGGTACCTACTGCTTATAAACCTAAAGTCGAGCGAAAAAATACCTGTCGTCTTTATATCTGGCGTGTTTTAAAGGGACAACGATATAAATAAAAGTAGTCTTTGATACACGTTGATGGGTAAACTGTACAAAAAAAAGTATCGAACAAAAAAAATAACAGAAAAAAGCATCGCAAAGCGATGCTTTTTCAGCCTGATTTTCGTGAAATATCATAATTATATGAATTGAAACCAACTAAAAAAAAAAAAATTACCAATATGAATGTCGGAAGCTCCTATTTAAAAATACGAAAAAATTACCTTAAATGGATTTTTTTACTTTTATTTCAATCAATAAATTTTCAAAACAGGATCTCACCATTTTTGAGGGCATAAGAGTCCACAATTTCGGTCAAAATTAAAAAAAAAAAATTAAAAAAGTGAAATGACCTATGAATTATTACGAATTCGAGGGCCCTAAGTTCGAATATCGATTTATTTGCTTGATCCAAACCCTCTAACTGCCCCTAAAAGACCACTCAATACGGCCAAAATTTTAAAAAATTGAAAAGGTGAATTGGCATTTCGTTTATGACAAGGGGTGCAATGACGCTAAAAAGTTGACACCATCAAAACGGACATCCAAGATCAACATCAAGTTAGCATACCAAGGAAGGGAAAACCGACAAAAACAACCTTTTCGGGGCTGCGGGAAGGAAGGGGGCGGGGACACAATGAGGCAAAAAAGTCGAAACCTCCAAAAGGCACATCTAGAAGTGAACCATTTCTAAATCTACCGAATTTCAACTTCCTAGCTCAATTTGGAAGGGAGTTTTGCGAGTAACAAAATCAAAAAATTAGAATAATCGACCAAAAAACTACATTTTTGGGGCTGTGAGGGCCGAGGGGTTTAAATGAGGATGTAAAATCGAAACCCCAAAATACGCATCTAAAACCTATGCTGTATCTACATACCAAATTTGAACTTCTTAGCTCTATTTGGATTGGATTTATGCGAGGTACAAACTCAAAATATAAGAAAACTCGGCCAAAAAAATCAATTTTTGGGGCTGTGAGGGCGTGCAAAGGATTTGAATAGTCTAAACGCCCAAAAGACATATCTATGGCTCCTATTAAGTTGATATGCTAAATTTTAACTTCCTATCTTAATTTGGAGGGCGATAGGGGACAAATATCCCCTTTTTCTAGGTCAGAAAGGGGAAATCGTTCATGTATCTCTTTCTAATTGATCTAAGAGGCTAATTTTTGGATATGTTGCAACAACTTTGGATTATCTATCGATTGACTCGAAAAGGAACAATTTTTACGATTTTGGCCCTTCAGCACCTCCTTCCTCAAATTTTGGCACAACTGCGAGGTCATCTCCACTCCAAAATATCAAATCTGCCATCAATTGAATCGTATTTCCCAAATTTGATCGATTTTGTTACGTACCAAGCCGAGCAAATAATGCATCAGTTTTGGGAAAAATTTAAAAAGAAGAAATAAATTTCCGAGATGGCCAAAAATGGTTGTAATGGTCTTCTAGGACCCTAAAGCGGATTTTGTTGATATCCCCCTCCCTCCCTCCTGCAGCGAGATTTAGTCATTTTGCGCTCACAGGCAGTACACAATTTGGCGACTCTTTGAGACTTAAGACCTTTGCTTAAACACTACTCGATTTGTAATTATGCGTATTGAATACCTGTGTAAACTGTAACAAAAAAACAAAAGAAAAAATTTTAGAGAGTTTATCAGCGTCCACCCACGTACCGATCTTTTCTATTTTTTTTTTTTTAAATTTGTCCATTTTAATTTGGAGATGTGTCGTATTTTATTCAAATTTAGAATATTTACTTTTGGAGAGGGTTGAATTTTTTGAAAAAATTGAAGAAAATACAGCTCGGAGGGTAGAGGGAGTGCTATAAAGTTGTACAGTCGACACCACCAAAAGTCACGTACAGGACCTATGCTAAATCAACACATCAAATTACAACTTCCGAGACCTATTGGGGGGGGGGGGCATAAGCGAGGAAAAAATCAAAAAATTGGAAGAAACCTGCAAAAAAACAACTTTTTTGGGGTTATGAGGAGGTGCAATAAAGCTGAAAAGTTTGAACCTCTAAATGGCTTATTTGGGACCGCTACTGAATCAGCATACCAAATTTCAACAAATTCAAAACTTAAGAATACTTGCCCAAAAAACCACATTTCTGGACTGTAAGGAGGCGTAATGGATCTGAAAAATCGAAACCCCCAAAAAGCACATCTATGACCTGTACTAAGTATACATGCCAAATTTTAGCTTCCTCGTTCAATTACGAGGGGAGATAAGGGGGAGGAACAGCCCTTTTTAAAGGTCAAAAAGAGAAAAATCCATCATATCTTCCCTCCTAATTGACCTATGAGGTTGATTTTTGGATATGTTGTATAGCGTTCAATCCTCTATCGACTGGTTCAAAAAGAAACAATTTTTGCGGTTTTGGCCCTTCAGTACCCCCTTCCTTAAATTTGGACATGACTGAATTTTGACCCAAGGTTATCTCCATATCTCATATGCCGCCAAATTGAGTCTATTGGCCGAATTGGAGTGGTTTTGGTCAATATCGAGCAGAGTAAATGATTTTAGTCTTCGGGAAAAAAATGTAATAATATCAAGATAAATATCTTACATATCGAAAAATCGTCGTAATAGTCTTGTACGACCCCAAAACGGATTTTGTTCAATACTCTTTCCCCCTTCATCCACCGTAAGTCGATAGACCGCAATAGCCTGTTTTCC
This sequence comes from Ferrisia virgata, assembly GCA_900060175.1. Taxonomy (NCBI): domain Eukaryota; kingdom Metazoa; phylum Arthropoda; class Insecta; order Hemiptera; family Pseudococcidae; genus Ferrisia; species Ferrisia virgata. The sequence goes on from FIZR01029306.1 coordinate 33,052, forward strand.
ATTGACAATATGACATAGGAAATCAGTCTAAAAAAAGGCTCGTTTACCTTTGTACCAACATCTGACTGTTTCGTATTATTTATGAGGGATGGTGAGGAGGGTAGTCGAAGGAGTATTCTAAAAACGCAAGTTTCGCTTTCGCGTTTCAAAAGTATAAACTGTCGGAAAAGCTACCATTTCTGCGGTACCTATCATTTTTTTTTTTTTTTTACTCAACAAACTTTCTACTAAAGTGTGATAATTTCACGGATACGAGGGCGATTATACGATTTAAATAACATACTTTTTTTGTTATCTTTTTCCCATAGTATACTACCAGTATATATAAGATAAAGATAGATTAAAACATTTCAGACGTTTCTTCTTTTCGAATCGAGTAAGTTTTATTTAGATGGTTGCGACTTGAGCTAACGTACTTGTTATTGCAAAGAATTTAACGCATATAGCTGCCTCACTCGAAGTGTTAGTTTTGAAGAATAAAAAAAAAAAAAAAAAAAAAAAAAAAAAAAAAAAAAAAAAAAAAAAAAAAAAAAACAAGCAAAACACGATAAAAAAACGTTAAACTCTAATGCGAACTCTGAAACGTCAGATTTCCGTTTTTTTTCTTCGTTTCCTCGTTCGTAACATTGCGAGTTATGTGTCCGTAAACATAGAAGATCTAATGAGAAATATGGTCCATAGAATCGGAACTATGTATAACGAGTATACAGAAGTAGTATAGGAGAAGAAAAAGAAAACCTAACCCATGTGAAATAAAAACAGGCGTTGAAAAAAAAAACGAAACTTTTACGAAGTAGTAGAAAAAATAAAACTAAGATATTAAAGTACTATTTTTTTATCCGTTACTGTCACATTATTCTTTCTTTGTCTTCTTACACCATTTTTACCCTTCTTACTCTTCACTTACGTTAGCTGCTTAATACATGTACAACATCTTGTCAGATGGTTTTATCATTGTGGAAGAAAAAAAAAACACTGCAACCGAGCGATTCCCTCGATAGTTGCTTTGTTTATTGTCACAGTCTCGAAGTACTTCCTGAATTCAACATTTTTTAAGGTTTCTTTTTTTTTTCTTTTTCCTTCCTAGCTTGTTCGCTTTTCACCCACATAAAACGAAAAAATATGGTAAATTATTAAATACGCGTATACCTTACCTATTACCTTACCAATACAGAGCACAAGTATTCCCTTCGGTGGAAATTTTTTTTCTTGTGTTTAATTTATTAATGGTTACGATCAGTGTACTGGAAGGACGAGCACGTGAAAATTCTTCGACAACGCACGTGACTTGAGCTGGCGCTAATAATCTATTTTTGTGGCTTTTTCTTTTAACGGGTTTTATTATTGTTCGGTAGAAAAGTTTTTGGTAATTGAATAAAAATACGAAATGCGGGTAGAAGAGTTGGTAGCGGGATCATTTCGCGTTAAATTGGGCCAAATCTGATTTCAGATCTTGCCATTTTGTTCGAAATTTTATATCGAATTGCTATCGGTGGTATGTTGCAGATATCATTGCCATTTTGGCTCTTAAATTACAGTTGCGGTGAGGGGGGAATCTTTGTGGTAACATTTGTTGTTACATGACTCAATTTTGGAGGCTCCTATTTTGAGATGACTTGTACCCAAGATGAACATGTTTGCATAGTTTTTATAGAGAATTAAAAGAGGATTCGAAATCAGTGGTTAATTTTCTGATAGAAGTTCAACTTTACACGATGAGCTCAAATGTTTAAATTACCTTTAGAAAATATGAAAGAATTACAATGAAGGGATTTTTTGTTTGTTTAAACTAATTAATTTACAAAGTAATATTTTAATGTCCTAGGTGGGTACAGGGGGGCGGTTTTTAATTTTGGTCAAAATGCCAAAAAAAAAAGAAAAAAGTGAAGTGACCTATCGATTTTGATCTGACCCTTTTGAACTCCATCACAACCACTCCTCCCAGCCTCAAATTTGATTAAAATCTCAAAAAAATGAAAAAAAATCGATCGACGTATTGATTCTTGCTAATTTGAGGGCACTGAGTTTCAATATCGCCTTAATTTTTCGATCCTTGTGAATAGTTGGAAAAAATCATCACAATGCATTGCTTATTCAGCCTGATTTTCTTAAAACATTGAAAAGCGTTCTGCGTTTTTGTTTTTTTTTAATCAGTAGTAGTGCTGAAGGTAGATATTGGAGTGAAGATTTCAAACGTTCAAAAGACAATTTTAGACCTTAATTACACTTACGTACCAAATTTCAAACTCTTAGCTGAATTTGGAAGATAGATATTCGTAAGACAAATTCGAAAAACGGCAAAAGCCGAACCTAACCTATCAAAAATATACTTCTTGGGACTGTAAAGGGGCGGCATTCTCCAAAATGCACACCTAAAATACCAACCAAGTTTTGAACTTGAAATGATCATCGTTGGGAAATTTTTGTCATTTCCTCTTCTTTTATAGGTTTTAAAAAATATCACCTTTTTTCGTTTTTTCACGATTTTCTGAAGAATCACGAAAGAAGTTTTATTTAGATACCACCCCCCTCCCCCGAAATGGTTTTATTACATAAATTTTAGATGATTAAGGGCAATATTTCATTTTATCCCCGACGGACGATTTTTCAGAGTCGCCCAAAAAAGTACTTTTTTTACGTATTTTAAAAATAAATTTGTTGAAAATTGAGAAAATGATTTTTGAAAAAATTCCTCACAAAGGACACATTTTCTCTGTTTGAGACTCTCAAAGGTAATTTTTTATTTTTTTCTCTTTTTTTGAACCGGAATATTTTTGTGCGTTGTAACATTAATTGAGAGAACCTTTGAAAAAAGACAAAAGTGGGAGAAAATCTTAATTGGACTAAGGAAGTATATTTGGTTTGTTGTACAAAAAAATTTTTTTTTAAAAGTGACATTTTTTGAAAAAAAAAACGTTGAAAAAGGGCGAAATGGTGAAAATTTTCCAGCAGTGATCATTATCTGTTCAAATATGGGTAAATATGTAATAATTCCACTTTAAAAAAATTTTTTTTTAGAAATGTTTTGAAATTTTTCCGAACTTGAGAGTTGCAAATTTGAAAAATCAAGTTAAGGGGTTGGAATTTTTTCCACATCTTTCTAAAGCTATTTCAAAACTAGGTAATATGAATCGACCGTTTGCAGATATCCAAAAAAAAGTAAAATTCAGCTCATCCTATTCCCCCCCTCCCTCCTATAATCATTTTATTCGAATGTATGGATAACTAAATTCTTTTCCTGGTAGGTAAATTTTACATCGAAGTTCTTTACATTTTTGAGAGTAACTTTTAATGAAGGGTAAAATTTCCTCTGTTGGTCTTAATAAATGAAGATGAAAATCAGGCAAAAAAAATGTGGTATAGATCAAGATGATTGAATAATTAGGCGAGGAAAAAATTGAGGTAAAGCATAACGAAAAACTTGTAAAAAAATTTCTAAACAGTGCAATTTTTTTAAAATTTGAAAAATTTTCGCCTCAATTCCACTGCTTTTTTCAAAAAGGCTCTTCACAGCCAGTCCCTATCTGGCTTATTTATTCTGTAACTGAGCGTTGAAATTTGAAAATATAATTTTTTTCTTTTTCTACCCCTCCCCTCCCCTTCCCCATTTTTGGTTGAAAACCCAAGTTGAGCGTTGGACAAAAAACAACTTCAAAAATTACAAACCTTCGTTTATTTTGTATTAAACTATTTTTCAAGTTAAAACATGAAGGTTTTAAAGTGCTCATTTGCTCAATCGAAAATGCCTATTTTGAAGTTGCACTGTGATGTTCTTGAATGTTGAAAAATGAGCAGAATTATTTTTTGACTCAAATGGAACAAAAGCGATCATTTTTTGTTATTTTGTTACAATTTTGGTTTCGGTTTCGGTTTTTTATTCTTTTTCTTATTTTGCGTTTCTGGTTTCGGGTTATGGGTTCCACTTATCGAGGCATCCAGTTATATTCCCAGTTCTTAGGGTTGATACCTGCAATTTTAAATGATTTTTTTCCATGTTCGGTTTCACTCTAACGCCACTGAAATTTGACAAAGGAATCAGGTCAATAACTCTACATTTCCTTTAGAAATAGTCGCCTTTTGAATATCTGTAGCTCTACCCTATTTTAAGCTAAAGGCACAAATCATTCTATGATCGATTTTCAACCAGAGTTCAACCACTTTCATAAGTTTAATTTCAATTGGAATTCCTCCTCCGCCCAGTTTAATATCTATCGTCCTGTATTGCTTTCGCCGTGCTAAGTACTTTTTTGTACGTCGATTCAGCTCATCTGGAGGAAATTGCATAAAATAACGCTGGTATAAAAATAACCTTTACGTGTACCTATTACCCTACCTATCTATGTACCTACGTACCTAGTACCTAGATGAAACAAACGAATAAGTAAATGAGATTCGTTCGTTATCTCGTCGGAGGATTTTAATCTTTCACCAGCATCGTATCCAATTTCACGGACTCCTTAGTCATTGCAAGTTTTTGATACTTTCGTATACGCATAAATTAGTAATAAAAACGTTGAGAAGCGTAGGTCGGTAGTCGGTAGCTCGGTATCCGTTTAAAATTACGTTCAAAAGATAATTTCTGGTAGGTAACGATTACAAGAGTGTTACTCGAGCATTGCATATATGCTCGAGTTCGCATCTCGCTTATTACATTCTAATTCGAAACACTGTGCGTATGAAAATCTACCTAGGGTTTTTTTCTTTCCTCTCCCTGCGAGTATACAAATCGAATCAACTATCTTGGTGAAGTAGCAGCGATGGTGTAACTTGAACGAAAATTATATTTATCGAGGGAGAGAGAGAGAGAGAGAGCGAGAGCTGATGACATAAAAGTTTAACAGAGTATTAAGAATCGAGTTTTCTATACGGTGTGCTCGGAGATGGGGAGGGGGGTTGGAAAGAGGGGTCGGCGTGTCGACTCGGCTGATAAGTTCATTTGAAAGTTAGACGTTGTTGTCTGAATGGAGCAAGTAGACTTCAAGTCGCGGTGAATGGTGAATTTTTGGCCGTTAAAAATATACGTATCTCGACGAATGTTGATGATAATGTACGCAGCATCTGATACTGTCGAGATTTCCGCCTTCTTCATTGTTGTTGTAGTGTAGTGTAATTTTCGAAAACCGAGTAATCGAATTATGTTTAGATTGATAGACTTTTCTACACACCATCTCGATGATGGTAGTTGGATTTACCGAATACTGCATATGCCGCAGAGATCCTTATTGAACACTTTTCTTCGCATACGTCACGTCACACCGACTGGTTGTAGCCTCTTTTATATGTTTGTAGCTCGAGCTACGGTATAGAATTTCATTAAACAAATATACCGATATACTTGTAGCACGCAGATTATGTATATTTTAGACGAAAATTCTTCTAATCTTGGTGCTCTATAATTTACGTCATTGGCGCGATACGGCGTTAACTTTACACCAGCATGAGATAATGTAGCCTTTACTTTATCGCAGGTGCAACGATCAGCTAAAATGTAGCGAATTCGTGACCAATAGGCGTACTCGATAATTACACGGTACTTTTTTCTTTTTTTTTTTACCTCTCTTCCACGTTCAACATGTAGCGAAATTACCATCCGAGGTATATTTGTTTGTATAATTTTCGCGTGGGTACATTTATTTTCTTATTTGCTTTTTTTTTTTCTTTCATACTCATCGCTCATCGACAATATCGGTGGCTATAGAGCTAGCTGCAGACGCCATCTCCATCTCAGCAAGTACCAATCAAAATGACCTTTAGAATAATTAAACCAGTTACCAACACTATTGCGGTCAACCGGCCACTTGAACGGCTTCGTCTAATTTCCATCGACCATATACTTATCGACCTGTTGACAGTTTGAAATATTTTAAATGCTAAATGAGCCAATATAATTTTTTATTAATAGCGCCGCCACAAACATCGTCGTACCGATTAACTAACTGCACATTTACGTATAATTTCGTGTAATGATACTCGTTTTTCATTTCAAAGTAGGTATTGAAATTTCGCGACGTGCGATCGGTATTTATGTACGTATATTTTGGTGAGAAAAATGAGAGATGGAAAACCAACAGCTAAAAATTGATTTAGTAGATGCTGATACGACACTCGTATCTACACCTTGTTTTAGCACTTTTTTTTCGTATGGCTGAATTTCGTTCGGTGATTATTCTAGCCTTTATTGTGTACCGGGTATCTTGACCTCTGGTTTGTTGTACGATGAAGGTTCATTTATTTTCATCTAACGAAACGTTTTGTTTGAAATTTATTTAAGCCTTATACGACTCGATAGATTATCGTTTACCGATCAACAATCGTTTCTTTGAGAGGTTTATTTGTTGAACGTTGTGTCATGTTGGGTCGTGTCTAATTCAAAAAAATATCCTTCGTCTGGTTTGTTGAAAATTTTTTATGACATAGGTCCCAAGCAAAATAGGATGCAAAATGGCGAGGGCGAAGTGATAATGAAAAAAAAAAAGTCAATTCTTTACATTTTATCATCAGTGAAACTTTTTCAGAATCTTCATGAAAAATAAACGAAATTCATGATAGGTGTTTTGCACCAAGTGATGAATATTTTTTCATCAAGTTTGTTTTATTTTACTCTTGGAATACTTTGTAAAAGAGACGTGTCGAGTTTTTTTTTTTTTTCAATCAACGCCGTTTTAGCATATTTGTGGAGATTCAATGAAGCCTACCTCGAAAAGTTGAAATCTTAACAATTTCCCTGTATCAACGTTTTTAAAATTGTTGCCAATTTGAGGAGAAGTTTGGAGTATGAGGGAAGTCGGATAAAAGAAAAAAAAGGTAATGTTATATCTTTGCGATATCAAATGAGTGGAAATCGATATGCCCGTTTTGGGGCCCTAGAAAACCATTACGACCATTTTTGACTACGTCAGATATTTATTTTACTAGCCTGATTTCCTATGTCATGTTGTGAATGAAACCCAGACTATTACAATCTACTGACGTACGGTGGATGAAGGGGGAAGAGGGGGAAGGGTTATCGAAATCCGTTTTGAGGTTCCGAGAAAACCATTACGATAATTTGTGGCCATTCAGATATTTATTTTTATTTTTATTTTTATTTTTTCCCCCGAAGACTAAAACAATTTACTGTGCTCAAAATTGACTGACCAAAATCGTTCCAACTCAGCCAATCGGCTCAGTTTGATGACCGATTAGATATATATATATGAGTGGGGAGGACCTTGGATCAAAATTTAATTACGCACAAATTTGGAGGAGCGGGTGCTGGTAGGCCAAAAAACGCAAAATTGTCCCCCTTTGAATAAATCCATAGAGAATCCGAAATTGTATAACATATCCAAAAATCAACCTCCTAGGTCAATTAGGAGTGGGGGATATGAAGGGGTTGATCTTGAGGAAGAACTGTTCCTTTCTTATCTCCCCACAAAATTGACCTTGGAAATTGAAATTTGGTATGTACATTTAGTAGAAGCCCGAAATATTGTTTTTAGTGGGTTTGAATTTTCAGTCTCATTGTATCCCCTGACAGCTTCTAAAATGTGGTTTTATGGTCGGTTTTTTTTCACGAATACTAAAATCATTTACTCTGATCGATACTGACCAAAATCGCTCCAATTAGGTCAATTGGCTCAGTTTGGCGGCAAATTAAATATATATGAGGGGCGATGACCTTGAATCAACATTCAGATGTGTCCAAAGTTGGGGGAAGAGGTGCTGAGGGGCCAAAACTGATAAAATTATATCTTTTTGAGCCAATCAATTGGAGATTCAACGTTGTACAGCATATCCAAAAATCAACCTCGTAGGTCAATTAGTAGCAGAGATATGAGGGTTTTTTTCCCTTCATGACTTTGAAAAAGTGCTGTTCCGCCTCTTTCTCCCCATTAAATTGAGCTATGAAGTTGAAATTTGATATGTAAATTTAGTAAAATACCTATATGCGCCTTTTGGGAGTCTGAATTTTTCAGCCACCTTGCATCCCCTCACAGTCCCGAAAAATGGTTCTTTGGGGGTTTTTTTTTTTCAGATTTTGAGTTTGTTCCCCTCATAAGTCCCCCTCCAAATTAAGCTAGAAAGTTGAAATTTGCCATGCAAATTTAAGGGGTTCTAAATATACTTTTTTTTAAGGGGGAGGGGAATTTAATTTTCCGCCTCATTACACCCCACCCCCTTCCCACATCCCCAAAAGGTTATTTTGTTGTCGATTTTCCTTATTTTTTGAGTTTGTTCCCTGCATATCTCCCCACCAAATTAAGCTAGGAAGTTTCAATTTGGTATGTAGATTTAGTATAGGTCCTAGATGTAGCTTTTGGTTCAACCTTTCGGCTCCATTGCATCCTTCATACCCTTATCATTAATTAGAAAAAAAAATTTTTTAATTCATATCGTTATAATATTTTACGAAAATCAGGCTGTTCAATATTTTTCCATGCTTTTTATGGTGGCTAAGAGGACACTCAAGAGGATGAATGGAAAAAATAAACGAATTATTCGAAATTCAGCGACCTCAAAATTAGTAGCAACGGATACGTCAGTTGAATTTAACAGTTTTTTTTTCCAATTTTGACCGTATTGAGGGAGGTTCTTGGGACGTTTAGCGGGGTTGGATCAAAAAAATAAATCGATATTGGAACTTAGGACATTCGAATTAGTAATGATTTATGTGTCACTTTACTTCTTATATTTTTTTGAATTTTGACCAAAATTGAGGGCTCTTGTGTCCACAAGGTTGTTGAGACCCTTTTTTGAAAAATCGATTGGTTAAAACAAACATAAAATGCTCTATTCATGGTATTTTTTTTTTTAATTCTTAAATGAAAGCTTTCATCATTTATCATCGTCACGAAAAGTTGAGCTTTCATCTCAGAAGTTCAACTATGAGATTTCAAAATTTTGACCTTTATTTCCGAAACTCCTGTTCAATACCCTACAAAATCGCACCAACAGCGTCATCTTAAGTCGAACCAATCTCATAGTATCGGCTTTTAATGTTGAGATGTTTGGCAAAGAATCACAATTATTCGAAAATTGCAAAGGGTGTCAACCCCCCTCCCCCCACCTCCCTTGAAGTTTCGAGTTCGATATGATAATGATTCAGTGACTAGGCCACTGAGACGAATTCTCTAAAAACATGGCTAATTAAAAAAATTAACAGATGAAGGCTGCATAGACCTGGTCAATGTTGTGAAAATGAAAAAAAAAAAGTCATATTCTTGGTAAAACTATCGAATAGTACGTTTGTTTAAAATCGTGCCTTTTCCACGCTTCAATATATCAAATATTTTTCGACAATATTCAGGGAACCAATTGCTTCCCTCCGTCAGTCGCATATTATTCTCATACTCGTATACAATTGTACGTAAGCTATCTATCTACACATTACACGCGAGTCTGTCGTGATTGAAACGTTTTCTTTGCCTTTTAAGTACGTACCGAAGCCGCAAACACGTATAAATAATTTCAGATACGTACGTACAAGACGGCAACCAAATATTCTAAATACCGTTACAATGGGTTTCTCAATTTACCGCCTTTTCATCGATCATTCGAACGAATATTTGGTCCAGAGGGCGATTAGTGTATAAAGATTGAGTAAATTTTCGCGATCGTTTATTCCATGTTATGAAAAATGCAATAAGCAATGACATCATACTCGAGGGCATACCACAGATGATCACTCGCGTTTACGCTGAAGTCACGATATTACATATATTTCCCGTTTTTTTTTCTCCCTCTCTCTCTCCCCTCCTAGTAGTATCCATATTCCATACCCACTGCAATCTTTTGTTTTTCAACCACGCCTTATTTTACTGGTAAATCTCGTAAATCTGAAATATTCTGCTTGTTCGTAGGTAGGCTTTATTCTTCAAAATCTGTATTCTGCCACAGTTGCTCGTAAGGATAAAGATATTATTTGAGAATTTGATTCGTTGTTTGAATTTTAATTTGTGCTATTTTATTGGCCAGAGAATTTGTTGTCTTATGATGAAATAATAATGCAGCTATTTTGTTTATTTCCATTCATTTGTAATCGTAATGATTTTTTTTTTTTGCAGATAATTTCCGCTATGTTTTGCCATGCTGTAGCAATTTTTACCATTGCTGTTGCTTTCAACTGTTGAAGTTTCGTAGAATTGTCTACTTCAGAAAGGAATTAATTTAAAAATATGTAAGTACAACTTTGATTTCTTGATTTCTTCTGCTCGAGGGTTATATTCTTTTGAAATGTATTGGGAAAGAAGAATTTTTATGGGATTCAAGGTGAAAAATTGAAATTAGTACGTGTAAATTCTCAACCCTTCTGTCCCCATCTTATCCCTCCTTGGTGAACATGCGTTGGGTTTTCTTCCCAATCCGCCAAAGGGATAGTTCAGAAGTCGAGATTTTGTACATTCGTGTACTTAGTTGAGAGATGAATAGCTTCAACCATTCACATCAATACCGAATATTAATACGGGCCAAGAGCTAAAATCTTCCATAAATCTAGAGCTATACATTCAAAACCTCGTGAAGCGATACTAATTTCCAAAACTATGTAAAATTTTGGATTTTGAACCACCCTTATGAAGGTTTTTTTGAGTCCAGCAGTTGAATATTTATTAAAATAGATTTTGGAGCGCAGAAAAATGCCAAACAGGGCCGTACGCTCGTGAAGGGGGGAGGGGGTGGAGTTTTGTTCTTTCTGATCAATTTTACCACTTGAAAGTTCATTCTTACATGTGAATAAACTGTGTATCCTCAAAATTTCAGAAAATTTTCGCCCTCGCTTCATTCGGGCCATTCTAACATGATCTATTTTTGAAAATAAAGGTAGGGAGTTGTAGCTTCTCCAAAAATTTTGACCCATCTCTACATGTAGCACGTGGGGGACGGGAGGGGGGTAGTGACCAACGCAATTAAATAATACAAAGATACCATTGTTTGTTAGACTTGCGCCCATTTGGGAGATTTTTCCTGAAAACCCTCCCTCAAAGACTCGACCAGCCTACGGGGCCATGACGCCAGAATCAGACTCATCGGCCAAACCATTTTCGTAAGGGAAATGAGCGGATTTTCAAGAATTATTCATGTCAGGAAATTTTGAAATCTGTAATCCCCTCCCCCCACTCATGACCTCGTTCAAGAAAATGTAAAAGAAATACGACTATTTGTGTTTTGATGTTGTACAAACGTTTATTTGAGCATTTTTTTGGTAAGAATATAATTTGAAATTTTATGGCCGAAAAACCACAATTTGAACCTCCTCATTTCTCGAAATCGGGTCCAAATATTTAGCGATTTGAGGGAACATGAGGAATAGTGTGTTTACAAAATTTCCCCTTCCAATGAACTGGGGTCTGGTTTGGGCTATTTGTTAGCTAAAATTATTCTACGATAAATGAGTTTTTCAAAAATTTTAATTTCTTTGTTTGCTTCAATATTTTATTTCTATTTAGCAGAGTAATTTTGAATGGTCAACCAGAAAATCAATCAAGCTTAAACAGATTTAGACGGTGATTATTTTACCTTCTTTGACTTACTTTTTAAAAAATGCAGATGCCAGGTACGTAATTTTCTTGATGTGCAAATTAAAGCATCAAAAAAATTACCAAAAAAAAAAAAAAATTATAATAATGCTGCTACAAAATTGCAAGTTTGAAGTCATTTTGATAAATTGAAACCATGTCCTAAATACCGCTTCGAATACGTAGAAAAGCCAGAAAGAAGATGGAATAAACTCGTATAACAGATTTTACTTAAACGTACCTAGGTGGAAAGTTCACGCCAAAACAACGATATTTTCTAGGAAACCTCTTCGCACTTGAAACTCTTATATTATACGAATAAGAGCGCAAAACTATTGAACAAAATGGGTACCTACAAGTACGATGAAAATCGCCTTGCACACACGAACTTACGTTAGCACCTTACCTCACCCTATCGCAAGTTACATTAAATTCTCAGCGAGACCCGGAAAAAAGGTAAAGCATTACAAAAGCTAATCAATTCTCGTTCGTATTACGTGGCTTGTGAAAGCGGCTTTTGTACGAATTTCGCACTTGGTTTAGATTTCGCGTGCAACAACCTAATTTACCATCCTTAGCCTGCCAGTCACAGCTCGAAAAGGTACCAAAAAAATATCTCATTAACAATATCGACACCAGCGGTGAGTTTCGAACTGTACGAAATCGACAACTATAATTCGTAGTGTACGTACCTTCGAATACTTACTCATATTGATAATCTAGCCACGTTAAAAATCTCAATTCAATTTCACTAAAAGTATCCTAAGAAAAATAATTCCCACGTAAAGGAGAAGTCTAATTAAGCCTATTTTTACAGCTAGCTGATCTGTCTACGACATAAAACGTTTTAATTTCCACGATGATTTATTATAAATTGATATTTAGGCCCGACTGTTTAAAAAATATAACGACGTTTTTTGACATTTTTTCCCCCTGCTTTACGTACTTTAGCATTATAACAATTTTCTTTTTCATTTCAAAAAGCTACTTAGAATAGGAAAAAAAAGTTCAAAGAAAATTTTTTCAAAAAACTTTACACTAAGAAACTGCGCCCAAAAACATGCTAATATTTCGAAAAATAAGGTAAGGAAAAAAAATTACGTAAGAAATGAGCTCTTCTTTTCTCATTTTTTCGTTTACGTCGAATTATCGAAAGTCGATTAGCTTTCTAGTCAGTTTTTTTTTCCTTCTGCTACCTTTTTCCTTTAGGTTTCCGCTGTATAAGTTACTGTTTTACCCTTTTTTTTTTTTTTTTTTTTTTTTTTCCCTCCTTTTTTTTTTTCCCTTTTTTTTTTTTTTTTTTTTTTTTTTTACCATCCGTTTCTTTTTTAAACATCTTACAAACTCGTTAATAACTAATTAATTTTTCAAATAGTACGTAAAAACGATTTCGACGAGAACACTCTTCAAACATAATATGGCTGAAAATAAAGCGAAGGAAGTTTTTCACTCCTTTCTAACTTTTATTCTAGCGACGACGTTGTAGAAGGGGGCTTAGTTGCCGACATCAGTTTCAAATTAATGTATAAAGACGTGAGATAAAGCGGAAGAGATTTTTTAAAAGCCTCGTTCGGTTCGTAGTAATTTCACAAGCAACCGACACAAATCAAACACTCGAATACAAACTAGCAAATTAATCCTTTTCTATTGTTTTCCGATCATCGCTAAGGCGGCACGATGTTGTTTTTGTTAATTTCTAACGACTTTTTAATATCGTTAATTTGCTACTTTACCCTTCTTTACGTTTAACGCGGGCTTTACAAATTTTGTAGCCGGATTTGTTTGTACCTTAGAATTCGGCGATTCAATTTGGATAGCCGATTTGAAGAGCGAGAGCGACAGAGAAAACAACGTGATTGCGTATTTCTCAAAAAGGGAAACGAAAAGTTGTACGTAGTTTTCTTCGTGGTTTCGTTCTCGTGTTTTTTTTTTTTTATTTTGTTGTATTTAACGTAAGTTACTGAAGATTACTATGAATTGAACACGTCCGTCTCATGTGATTACTTCCGAGGGACTGATCATGTGTAGTGGGTGTTCTATCCCCCCACGCTTGAGCCATTGAACAACACTCAGCGCGTTGCAACGTGTTACATAAATTAACGAAGAACATACGAGACTAAACACGTCCATCTTGCGTGGCTTCTTCCAAAAAACTGATCGGTGATGACGCGTTGCAGCCATTCTACTCCCACCCTCAATCAGTTGAACAATGGTCAGCTCTTTTGTGGCTAATTTTAGAACGACTGATCGATGATCACGTGTTGTAGCGTTCATTCCCGCCCTCAGTCAACCAAAAATGTAAAAGATAAACATGTCCGTCTTAATTTGGCTACTTCTGAAAGACTCATCGGCAGGGTTGACAGCATGATTTAAAAAAAAAATCATTAGAACTTCATCGTAAAGGCAATTTCTTAATTTTATGAATTGTTATTCTTTCTATACTAAAAATGAACAGTATTATCTGAATGAAACTGTCGAAGTGTTGGCAAGTTTCACTAAGTAACTTTTGGAGTGTCTATGTGAATATTTGCTTTTTTTTCATTGTCATTTTTCAATGTTCGTTCATTTACAGTCACAACATGTGACCACGTTTAAAAAATGTGTACATAGTCCGTTCAAGTTCGCGAACGTGAACGATATGAACGCCTTGAACGTTTGCCATCATTGGAAAAAACCTTAGACTTCTTTTACTTGCGCTATAGTCTACTGGCATTTACTTACTTGAAACTTTACTTACAATTATATAGTAATTTAGTGGTAATTACTTAGAGATTTACTGGTATACTCAGTCATTTAGTGGTAATTACTTGGTCATTTATTGATAATTACTCGGTAATTTACTGGTGATTACTTGAAAATTTATTGAAAATTACTTAATGATTTACAGGAAATTGCTTGATGATTTACTGACATGATTTACTGGTGATTACCAAGTAATTTATTGCTGATTATTTGATGATTTACTGTTAGTTACTAAGTAATTGACTATTCTAGGGTGGTGGTCCGCGGTATGATCGTATGATTTTTCAGTGGCGGCGTGATTCCAAATTTCAGTTTGGTTCGGCGTGATTTTATTGATTGTGCAGATAAATATCATGCACAAAGACTTAACTCAAAACATGAATATAAAATGCGCGAAGTGCATCTCGTTCGTCAAACCGCATTGTTGAATTGTCCTGCCGAAAACAAGCACCGCGAGATTGGAATACATTGTGATTCTAAATCAAATATTTTCATCAGTAATTGACTGGTAATCATCAAGTAATCTACCAGTAATTACATGATAATTCACTGGCAATTACATGATAATTTACTGGCAATTACTTTGTAATCAACTAGTAATTATCAAGTAATCTACTGGTAATTACTTTTTGAAGACCATGTAGTCAAATTGTACTGTATTAAATAGGGCAGTGCTCCGATGAAAGAAAAGGAGGCGGCGGAGGCTTGAGACATGGTACCAGCGGTGGCTGTTGGCGCGCCACTTTCAGCCGATACTATTGGCGGCGGCTGATCTGGACTTTTCCATTGATTTTTAATGCAAAAATATGCAAAAATTTAATGATGCCAAATTTTTTTTCTTCCAAAAAATTTTTTATTTCAAAATTGCTTAAAAAGTGTGAAGTCTTATGACTAGAGAAAAGAAGCTCTCAGACAAGACAGTCAACCAAAGAATAAACTCAAATTAGGTATATTTTGCTAAATTGAAGGAAAAGACGATCAGCTGAGCCGATGAAATTTTTTTGATGGCTGCGCAACAAATCCCAAAATTTTAGCAGCAGTGCGCAACTCTAATATCAAACAGCAAAGTAGGATGCTGTTACATTATGCTTATTGGTTTACTGTTTATAGAATTTTCCCAATTGGTTTTCAAGCTTAAAGTAATGTTGTACGAAATTTTTTGTAATTTTTAATTTTTTTTTTTTTTAATTTCTTGAAAACTGTAGAAAAGTCTCAAAATGTGAAAATTCTAAATTCATGCATAAAGCCTCAGTTTTTCAGACATGTTTAAAAACACTAAATTGAAGGATAAATCCGTAGACCTAGTAGCCATGCTAATTGGCAATCACACGTTGTAGCTATTCTACCCCCACCTTTTATTAGTTGAACAAAGGCTGACGCGTTGCATCGTATGTTGTAAGTTGAAGATGATTATAAGAGACTAAACATGCCCATCTCGTGTGGCTGCTTGCGAAAGACTGACCAGTCATCACGCGTTGTAGATGTTCTACCCCCACTCTTCGGCATTTGAACAATGAGCAACGCGTTGTATCGCTTAACGATTCAATTTGAATTAATTTATTTTTCATTTTAATCGAGAATTATTTCTAAAAGTGTAAGAATTTCATTCATCTTTGACTTGGATGATTTCGTTGAATTCAAGCGATAAAAATTTCTTCGAAATAAGTCGTTGGACGTTTAATTGTACGGTATTAAAACAATTTGTAAAATTTGACATTGGCCTGCACCTGCTGAAGACCGCATCACATCACGTCGCGTCGTGCCGAATTCGTACCATTTACTACCAACAGATCGTGTAGATGCTTTTCTAAGGTGAATTATTACCTTACTTTTAAACTTTTCTATTTTCGAAGTAAAAGTGTAGTGAGCACGAAACTCAAAGGTAAACTGTAATAAAAGTTATATCGGCGGCGTTGGAATTTACCTAGTTTTAGCTGACGCGTATTATACAACAGAGCCTGAGACGAGGTATAGAAATATACGACTTTTCATTCTGATTAGCCTTATAGCGTATTTCTCTTTCGTTCTTTTTTAATTTAGAACTTTTCCCCCACAAAATCCGATAATTTATTCGTTATCGTTTTTACAGCAATTTTTTCGCCATAAACTTTCTTCTCTCATGTACTACCTGTCCTCTTCTACCTTTTATAGTGAATGAGGTAAACGCGCTTCCCTCGAATTTTCCTCGCACGCTCGTCAAACTTTTATTATCATGTAAAAATTCGCCCATTCGCAATATATTTCCAATTTGTACTTGAATCGAATTTGATTAATGTTTAACGCGGACGGATTGGCGAATTGTGTAAAAAGTTGTTGTCGATTTGCACCGGTGTTACTGTATGTACATTGAGTAGTGTTTGTGAAAATGTGCTCGACACGATGATGACAACGAGTCGTCTTTTCTCATCGTTTTCATCATTTTTTTTTTTTTTTTCGGGCAAGGAAATACTAACTAGAGTGGTACCTACTCCTATTTGCTCTTAAGTCAAATAAAAATTTAAATTATTAGCGCGAAACGAGAAAATATACTATAATATCCCTCGTTGTCGTCATCTTTCTACGTAAATAGTATATCTACCTGAGCGCTAATTTATTATTCGCTTTCGCTAAACGATGACGATGAAATTTAACGTTTTTCAATTCAAACTTTATAATTGTGTTTTCTCTACGTTTTAAATGAATTCGTCGACTGAATGATCGAATTTCGTACTTCTTTCAATTTAAATATAGTAAACGGCGCAACGCGACGGACGAGAGGAGCAGACCAGTTGTATATGAAAAATACGAATGGTACCGAAGCGTGAAAAAATTTAATACGTTGGGTAAATTTCATCACAACATCGGACAACTCGTCGTTTCTAAAGTTCAACGAATGAGCGCACGAATGCTTAAAATATTATATTTTTTTATACCCCTTTTCGGATCATTCACGCTTCGAAAGAGTGGCAGAGGCCGGCAAACGCTAATGACTGAAATTGTAATAATAAACTTACTGGTAGGTGCTTGAAAATTATCTCCCATCTGCTCCGTGTTACTATATGAAAAAAATTTAGTATAAAATAGTAATTTTACAAATCTACCTTGATACGTCTACTTCTTTGCTTAAAAAGTCATGGGTAAGAAATGCAGAAGAGTCGAATCGTTCAAAATACCCTCCCCTCCCTCATCCATCAGTCATCGTTATTATTATAAATTCCGAAGTAAAGTGATGGTATAAGTGGTCGTAATGATCTTGCGGAAGGCCAAAACGGATTTTGTCTGTATTCACCTTCCCCTCTCCGCCTATCTCCATATACCATAGATCGATAGACTGTAATTGCCTGGTTTTCATTGAAAATATAGCATAGGAAATCAGGCTAAAAATTGAGTTGAAAAGCTGAAATTTTAGCCTTTTAACTTTGAGGTCATTTCGCAACTATTGTGAATCAGCCATTTTCTTACCTGTGTCTGGTGAAAAGACCTAAAACTTGGATAGAACCGGGTACTACTGAAAACACACATCATCGTCGTATGAATAAATTGCCTATCTTGAAAATTGAAGAGACAGATGTCGCTCTGGAGTAATTGTAATTCAAAGGGAATTTTCATGTTTGAGAAATGGTAACCGACGCAAAACTGAGCAAACTTTATGATATCCATTTTTAGTCCAACTTCAAAATTGAAGGACTATTGCTACATGTTGAATAAAAATAATCCCTTTGCGAAAAGTAACCATTGAAACGGAAAGTGCATGGGAAGTTGAATAAAGTTTGTTCAGTTCATTTTTTACATAGGATAAAAATTGAAGGAGTTACGAGAAGGTTTTGTATCTAGTAATTTTTGATATAAGATGTACTTTTCATAGTTCCTTCACTTTAAATGTTAGGCAAAAAATCAACAGAACAAGATTCATTTTGTTCGTAATGACTAATTTTATTTCGATCATTGATTTTTTAGCAAGGATTATTTTTATTCAACAAAGAGGAATAGCCCCTTTAACTTCGAAGTTAGGTTAAAAAGGACCATCACGAAATATGCTTTGTTCTTCACCTGCTACTCATTCCTGTACTTTGAAAATTCACTTTGAATTTGATTCCCCAAGGGTAACTTTCATTCCTTCAATTTTCAAGGCAGATAAAATGGTAATTTATGGCGCAATTTTCTCTTCACATGTGAACTTTGTTGAAAAAAAAATTTTCAAATTATACAATAAACCATCAATGATCGACTTTATGCACCGTTTGTGGCTTCAATGGATACCCAATGCAAAGCCGTTTTTGAGTCGCTGTAAGGTGGCCCTGCCTATCGATAACGTTACTCAGCTCCCAATAAAGCTAAAAAAAAAGCAACGCAAAGCGATGCTTTTTCAGTCTGATTTTCGTGACATTTTACAACTACGAGAATTGAAAATTTTTTTCCCAGACAGTATTGCGGCTGGGAAAGTGTTTCAATTAAAGGCACTTCAAGAGTCTCTGCAGATGGGACATACCCAATTTGAACCTCCTAGTCCAATTTGCAGGCGAGTTATGCTAGGAAGAAACTCTAAAAATTGAAAAAATCCACCAAAAACCACATATTTAGGGCTGTGAGGGGGTGCAATGGGGCTGAAAAGTCGAGCTCCCAAAATGCACATCTAGGGCTCCTACTAAATAATCACACCTAATTTCAACCAACCAGCTCAATTTGGAGGGGTGTTATGTGAGGGACAAGCTCAAAAAATGAGAAAAAGGGTTGTGGAGGAGGAGGGGGGATGCAATGGAGTTGAAAAGTCGGAACCGCCAAAAGACACTTCTAGGGTCCCAACTAAATGCACATACCAAATTTCAAATTCCTAGCTCAATTTGGGGGTGAGATTGGGGACGAAAAGCCCTTTTTCAAGGTTAAGACGGGGCAAACGCCCCATATCTCCCCTCCTATGTGACTTAGGAGGCTGATTTTTGGATACATCATACAACTTTTAATTCCTTATCAACTGGCTTAATAAGGGGCAATTTTTGCGTTATTGACTCCTCAGCACCCCCTCCCCCAAATTTGGGCATAACTGAATTTTAGCCCAAGTTCATTTCCACTCATGTATATCTAATCTGCCGCCAAACTGAGCCGATTGACCAAATTGGAGCGATTTTGGTCGGTATCGAGCGGATTAAATGATTTTAATGTTCGAGGGAAAAAAATAAAAATTAAAAATAAGTATTTATCGTGGCCAAAATTCGTCTTAATGGCCTTCTAGGATCCCAAAACAGATTTTGTTGATACCCCCTCCCCTCCCCTTGCCAAACGGTCGTGGCCAAAAATTGTCTTAATGGCCTTCTAAGACCCCAAAACAGATTTTGTTGATATCCCCCCTCCCCTCCCTTTGCCAAACGGTCGTTGGTCGATAGACTGTAGTAGCGTGGCTTTCATTGACAATATTACATAGAAAATCAGACTAAAAGCATAATTATATTTATTCTGCTAAAAACTACGTGTAAAGTATTATTCAACATTCCACATAGTTTCGAATAACATCGCAACAGTGTCAAAAATAAGGCTAGTATTTTAAATTAAAAAGGTGTTTAATTTTCAAAATAGCCTCACACTTAGTATTGATGCATAAGAAACTGACTGGAAAAAATTCAATCTATAAATGAAATACGACCAGCTATGTACGCTAAGTATGCTGTTTCCAACAGAGATTCTGGTCTATAATATAACTAATATTACGTTTAAGAGAGAGAGAATGAGAGAAAAAAGACAAGTAAAAATGATACCTGCCTATAATCACCGTATCGAATGCGAGACTTCTTGCCAGGGGAAAAATGTCGCATCGAGTGAAAACGACACTATCACCGGTACCATTCGCTTACACCGAATTAAACACCGGCTCTGCCAGGTTGTTTGAAAATGTAAAAAGTCGTTAAGGCATAGACGAAGTTCATTTTTACCGCTCTATGTTGACCTATTAATATCAATCAAGGTCGATGTTTCTCCAATGATGCTACGGATCAGAGTGAGAGAAAAAATAAATAAAAATAAGCTACATGTTGAAATTAATTATCGTCGCGCGTATTCCAGTTCGATACACCGGAATTGGAATTTCGTTGGTGTACGATACATACATAAAACGTCTTAATTAAAATCAAGGTGTACTATACTCTCGTATAGGTCGTTGGCTCTCACGACCATATTTGGCCGGCGCTCTCTGGCGGTGTCAATGTCGATGTCGATATCGATATCGGTGAAAGAAATCGTCGAAATATACAGAGCTGTTTTCGATCGTATATTCGACGATATTTTTTTTTTCCTCACCAACGTAACGCACAACAAACGTAATAATGACGAATAAAACTCACCAGTATCGTATAATTATACCGCTAAAATATGCTCGAATCGAGCTCATCATATTTATTGTGTAACTAATAAACCCAATATTCTCATTCATTATCGACGTAAAAAGTACCGTTGAGCCGCCGAGAAAATAAATATTACGCAGGTGGTATTTGTTTGTAATATTAATTGTAATAATATCGAGTCGCTTCGTTGGATACGTAAACGTATTGTAATTTTAAGATCGCGCAGGTTATTCTGTAAAAAATATAAATCATACCCAGAAACACCCGATGCTTTTGATCAATCCGCACGTACATTAAATTTCGCAACTTTTTGACGCGGCGAAGAAGAAGAAGAGAAAAAAAAGCTCAAGCTCGACCGAGAAACGTGATGTTTTTTTCAAAAAAAAAAACGCCCGACTCGACCGACGACGACCAACATTCGCCAGATAAACACTCAGGCTAGACGTGCTGTCGAGACGGTAGTAGAACGGGAGGATGCGATGTGAGGGGGAGGGGAATGGGGGGGGGGGTAGAATGTGAGGTGTGACGACGTTGAGAAGTTTCGTGAAATTTATCCTCGTGACAAGAGACTCTCGACATTTTGCACACGTTTTAACGTTAATCAGCGATTTTTTTTTTTTTCTTCAAAGAAACGAAAGGCCCGAAACGGTCGAAAAGAGTTGTATGTTCGGTGTCATATGCTGCTGTAGCCAAGTAATATAGCTGCAAAATGTATTTCCTTCCGTTTTGTAAAGCTGTATAGATTATGTGAGTGGCGCATGGCGGTGCACTGCCGACGTACTTTTGTGATTCTTCGACGATACGATGCGATGTTGGTGAAATATTTATTTTCTTTCGAATTCGCCAAGCCAAACTGTGTAGTCGTGGGATGGTTTTCGAAAAGTTATGTCAGCAAGTATAAGCGCCGATTTTTTTTTCACCCTTTGCTCTATTGTGTATGATGTCTTGTCAATTTCTGTATCGGGGCTAGGAAGTGTCATGAAGGTCTCAGCCAGTCAATATGTACTTACTTACGGGTTTTCACAATTTTCTATCTCCCTAGAAGCAGCGAAATTGAGCTTTGCTCCTGTACTGATAAGTGTATTTCATTACAAAGCATGTAAGAAGCATTTTCAAATGACATCAGTCATTCTCAGAAGGCTAGTAACTCGGCGTCAAATCAGTAACCAAGAAATGAAATTATTACCATGATTGGGGCTAAGTCACCTGAGTATAGTTTCGAAAAATTAATGAATTTCTTTCTCAATGTAGGGTCTTCTGTAAAATTAACCCATCCACATCAAACCAAGGACCACTTGACCATAAAGTTGATATCCAGAAAAACGTAAATATATGAATTTGGCTTGAAAGTATACACGACCCAAATCAAAACAGGAATCCACGTTTTTCACCCACATTCACATTTTTCGTTTTTCTCGAAATCAACTTCGTACCAAGTTGTCCCTGTTCCTAAAAAAATACCATATTTATGAAATTTTTGTTGAAAAATTTGGCATCTAAAATGCACTTAACAGTTACCTGCCACACGAAAATTTTTCCTATTTCGAAGATTTTGAACTCAATTGGTCTATTACAGACTGTCGATTTAATGCGGATGGATAGGGAGTATCCAGAAAATCCGTTTTGGGGTCCTAGCTCACCATTGAGACTGTTTTTGGGGATGTGTCAGATATTTTTATTCCCTTTCATTAGACTGATTTTCTATGTCATATTGTCGATGAAAACCAGCCTATTGTAGTCTATAGAACAACGGTAGTTGGAAGGGTGGAGGGAGATACCACCAAAATCCGTTTTGGAGTCTTAGAAGATCATCAAAACAATTTTTAGCCATGTCAGATATTTATTTTTATTTTATTTTTTTGCGAACATTAAAAACATTTACTCTGCTCCGTACAGACCAATATCGTTCTCAGTTTGGAGGTGGATTAGATATATATGAGTGGGCATGACCTGGGGTCGAAATTCAGCTGGGGCTGAGAGCCCAAGAGCACAAAAATTGTTCCTTTTTGAATCAATCGTTAGAGTATCCAAAGTTGCATAACCCAGCGAAAAATTAACCTCCTAGGTTAATTAGGAGACTAGATATGAGAGTTTTCCCCATTTTTGAACTTGAGTAAGGGCTGGTCCTCCCTCATCTTCACCATTTCCCCACCAAATAGAGCTAGAAAGCTGAAATCTGGTATGAACATTTAGTAAGAATCTTTGATGTGCCTTTTGAGGGTTTAGCTCCATTGCATCCCCTGAAAGCCTCAAAAAAGTGATTTTTTGGTCAGGTTTTCTCGTTTTTCTCGTTTTTTAAGGTTGTTCCTCGAATAATTCTACTTCAATTGGAGCTAGGAAGCTGAAATTGGGCATGTACATTTAGTAAGAGGACTACATGTGCCTGTTTGGAGTCTCGACTTTTCAGCTCCATCACATCCCCTCAGAGCCCCAAAAATGTGGGTTTTTGGTCAGGTTTTCTCGTTTTTTAAGTTTGTTCCTCGCATAACCCTTTTTCAAATGGAGCTAAGAAGCTGAAATTAGGTATGTACGTTAACTCTCTTCCAAATTAAGCTAGGAACTTGATATTTGGTATGTACATTTCAGTAGGGGCTCTAGATGTGTCTTTTTGGAGTTTTGAATTTTCAGCCTCATCGCACCCCCTCGCAGCCTTGAATATGTGGTGTTTGGGTCGATTTTTCTGATTTTTAATGCTTGTTCCTCACATAGCTCTCCTCCAAATTGGGGCTAGAAAGTTGAAATTAAATATGTACAGTCCGTAAGGACTGTAGATGTGCCTTTTGGGGGTTTTGAAATTTTTGCCCCAACCCTTCTTACCCTCAATGCTAATCAGGGAAAATACATCGCTTTGCGATTTTTTTTTTTATTTTGCTCTAAAATCAGTCAAATTTGGGCAGTAGGCTTATATTTTTTAGTGGGAATGGCTTTACTTCGAAGTTCAATTATGCACAAATTTTGGCGGAGGAGGTGCTGAGATGCAAAAAATCACAAAAATTATTCCTTTTTATGCCAATGAACAGAAAATTGAAAATTGCATAAGATATTCAAAATTCAACGTCCCAGGTCAATTGGGATGTGAGATATATGCGTTTTCTTCATTTTTGACCTTGAAAACAGACTTTTTCTCCCCTATCTCCTCTTCAAATTGAGGTAGGAAATTGAAATTTGGCATGTAGAATTAGTAAGGGTTCTAAATTCGCCTTTTTGGAGTTTCAACGTTTTAGTCCTCTTTCACACATACCCCTCCTGCTCTCTACATCTCTAAAAAGTAGTTTTTTTGGTCGATTTTTCTTATTTTTTTAGTTCGACTCACGCATATCTCTCCTCCAAATTGAGCTAGGAAGTTGAAATTTGGTGTGTTCCTAAATGTGTCTTTTTGGGGTTTCAGATATTCATTCTAACACCTAAATTTACTCCTACTCGTAGGTGCACTCAGAAATTTTTTAAGACAAGGGATGAACTTGAAGACTCGAACGTAGCGAGGGTTGAATTTTGAAAAAAATAATATTTTTAAGCCATAAAAAGTGCTTTTCTCGAAGTTTTAAGAGGGAGGATATAAATCCAGTAACCCGCTTCCTTGCTTCGGTGCGGTACTGCTCTCACCACTCCTCAAGAAAAAACATTCCGGAGGGCATTTTTTTTTTATTCCATGAATGGACATTCTTACGTTTTGGGAAAATCAGACTCCAAAAGCAACGCATTGCGATGCTTTTTTTGTAATTTTTTCTCTATAGTTTTGCCAAAAACAATTATTCACTTTTCGATCATTTTCTACAGATATTTCCAAAATTTTCCATCCGAAAGAAGGGTAGGGCAGATTGAGAAAAGAAAACTTTGAATTGCTGCAGCAGCGAACTCTTGGGGGTGGGAGGGGGGGGGGGTACATGAATTTTTTTTCATAGAAGCGAGTGTTTCGACGAATACAGTTTTTAACATTTTTTCCCCAATTTTCTTTAGGATTTGGGCCGCTTTCTGAAACTCAAAAAATGTTCAGAATGCGTTTTTCTCAAAAATAATAGCTTTTACCCTGAAAATTAATAGAAGTAAAGTTGCTTCGCGTGAAATTTTGTATCAGAATATACCACTAAAATTTTGCTGAGAAACTTAATTGCAGAATTGTGAGCATGGACACATGGGGGCGCGTTAGGAGGTCTGATATAGATTCGAATGAAAAATAAACGTCGGATTCGTATCCAGCGTGACTTTTCGTAGAAATTTTACTCCGAAATTTCAATTATTCGAAATATGTAAAAAAGGTCTATTTTTTTTTTCAAAAATAGCTTTAATACGACTACTTTTAACCAAAAAGATCATTCGAGATGATTTTCCAATTTGATCCTGCTGTTTAAAATCATATAAACAGCATGCTTTTCATTTTTTTCCTGTATATTAAGTATTTTCAAAAAAAAAAAAAAGAATGAAAATTGGAATTTTTTTTTTGGAAATCTTGTAACATAAAATAAAGATATTATCGGGTGTTATAAGTCATCTAGCTGACTGTAAGCTGATTTTTCATTTGCTGCTCAAAACCTCTTTAAAAAGTCCAGTTATGTTATTTTATCTTTACCTCAATTTACTTCGTAGATTATGTGATATTTTTTCGAAAAATATGTTTCTACTAAATTCAACTACTATCGCTTGGACTTTTGATCTCACTTTTCTTTGTCAGAAATTAATTTCAAGCATACACGAACGTGCTTGTGACTGTAATTTGAATTAATTAGACGCTGCTATTTTAAAAATTTTTCCATAAAATCCATCAAACTTGTGTATCTAATTTTTCAGGGAATTGTTTCCATAATACACGTAAACTTCTTCCATGCATAGTTCTGTTGTGCGGCGAAATGGCAATGGCAAAAAATAAAGAGTGAAAAATGATAAAAATTCTTTACAACGAAGTTCATCATTAATCTCTCTCTCCCTGCCCGCACCCCCTCTATCCTGTGCTCTTCTTCCGAACGTTACATTGAAAATAGAAAATTTACGTATATTTGCACTATTATAGGAAAATTACTCTGGTATTTCCAATAAGTACTGGTACGTGGTCACAAATCGATAATAACGGATGATGAAGAGGTAAACTCGGATAAAAGTTCTTTATTTATTTTATTTTTTGTTTCTCTCAACGTCAGATATTCGAGGGGAAAAGAAAAAAAAAACTCCAACTTGTTTTAAAAAGTTCAACTTCGTCAAATAATTCTCTTTTATTTTATTTTTATTCTTTTTTTCCTCCTCCTTCGTCTTCGTATACACCGAAACAGTTTGCATAAAGTTTTTAACTCGTTATTAATGAGAATGTTTTCGTATACTCGAAAATCAGCTTTTGATTGCTGAAGGAGGAAAAAGTTGATTGGCAAATTGGCAAATACCCTGGAACAATGTACACAACAAAGTTGCGGAAAATTTCCCGTTGTAAACAGTTCTCTGAAGGTGGAGGTACCTCCTTCGTACGCCTTCTATTATTAGCAGTGCATAACGGAACATGCGTAGGTAGGTAGTTTTAGTACGTACACGTAATGCAAGGTGGCACAACATGGACATCTAGGTCTGTTCGATTAAAATACCTATGTCATTTCGCCATAGCATAGGCTCAGCTTAGTAGTGGCTCATAAACAAACAATCTCGAACCAGGAAGGAAATAATGATCACGCGACTCGACTGTCATAATGAATCCATTACCCGTTAATAATTTTTTTTCTTTTTTTGCCTTCAACTCATCAAAGCACACCGACTACACTGATGGACGTACGCGTACTTACGAAAAAGGCATAAAATATACGTACGTAGTTGAGACGAAAAAAGTAGAGGAGAAAAAAAATATAGAAATAAGAAAATGCCTAATACGCATTCACACGACATCTGGTACCTAGTCGATATAAGGTATAAGTACTTATCTAAATTAAAAAAAGATGGAGAAAAAAAGAAAAAGGTACACGGAGAGAGAAAAAAATTCATTTATACCAGCTAGCGCAGGAAATGAAATAAATTACGATCAAGAGTTAATCTGCGGTTGAAAGAAAATTATAAGTGCCAACAACATCAACATACACAACCAGATTTACTAGTACTCGCGTTACTCACGCACGCCGTTCTACACAAAGAGGTACATCCTGCCATCGCCCAAAGGAGTTTACCATATATTTTTTTTCTTTTTATCGCGTTACCAACTAATTTAAACCAGTTCTACAATCGGTGGCTAATTTACAAGCCATAAGAAAAGGAGAAAGAGAGACAGAGAGACAGAGATGGAAAAGGAAGAAAAAAAATTAGAAACAAGTTCAACACGCGGAATGTGGCGCGACTGTACGAATTACCTAGATGCATTTTGGTGGCAGAAATCCATAAGTGAAGATACACACAAGTAAAAAGGATGTTTGGTGAAAAAAAAAAAATAGTAAATATACGTGTACCTAAGGTCGTAAAATTTTTATATTACGCGTAATACCGGCATAATAAAAACTATCGTTGCTAATCGTCTGTTTAGCTATACATGTTGGCGTTTTACATTGATAACAATACTGATAAGCTGCGATCTACCGAGTTTTTGAGTATCCTTTTTTTTTTTTTTTTTTCCTCTATGCTCGTATAGCTCGTTTTTCAAAACATTCGTGTTCGAGTAGCTAGGTACGTACGTGAGCACGGAGAATTAAGCCATTAAAATTAAACCATCTTTAAAGCTCGAAAACTATAAAATTGCGCACACTAAAAATAATATTAAAATAGATAAACCTCATACCCCCCTCTTAGCAGATAAAAAAAAAAAACGTTTTTCATTTATATGTACGTTAAATGCTTACTGTTCTGTTCGCCGTTTACTATACCTGGATGTCTGAAAAACAAGATGAATCTGTAGATATATTTTTTATTACAGTTCCACCTGCCGTTAGAAATATAGCTGTATTAATTATGATGTTAGGATTTTTCGTCGAATTCAATTTAAGTATATGGCAGGTATAGATACAGATACGTGTGAGGGGAATATTTGCACTATTTTTTAGATGGATTTTCCCGCAACGATATGGTACTATTGGGCTCGGTGATTTAAACTAGTGAATTTTATGTCTAACGAAACAGAATAAGGGAAGGGGGTTAAAACATTTTGTAAAATTTTTAGCCTCCTTCTTCTATCACAAATTTAAATACAGCATCTAAATTTTTGAAAAGTTGTAAAAAAAATCAAAGAAATCGAATAGAAACAGTTGTATTTCAATATTTTTGGCTAAAAAAAATCATCTCAGACGATTCAAAGATAAGAGACAGGATGTCATTAGAGGAAAAAAATCATAACGAACCGTTGATTTTCCAGCTGGATTTTTATAAAATATTGGAGTTATGTGAATTGCTCCCTGCCATAAAAGGTACATATTTGAAACACGACCAGTTTGAGGGGAAGGTAGGTACGCGAGGGGATACCAATGGCTAGGTGCCTGAAAAGTGGTAGAAGTAGTGAAAATGTAACGATTTTAAAAATGGATGGTGAAAGTAGTGAAAAAGTGATGAATTCAAACATAATTTCTAGAAAAAGCAGTACAGAAATGAAAATCCTGAAGATGCGAATATTTTTGAAAAAAATGTTAGTAACGTAGTCGAGAGGGGGAGGAGGGGTCTGAACCGCCCTCTACATTAAAAAACTTGAAAAATGTTTACATTTATGCTAATTTTTAGCCTGATTTTCTATGTCATATTGTCAGTAAAAACCAGACCATTACAATCCATCGACTTATGGTGGGAGAAGGGGAGGAGAGTATCAACGAAATCTGTTTTGGGGTCCTAGAAGACCATTAAAACTATTTCTGGTAATGTCTGATATTTAGTTTTATTCTTTTTCTCGACCAAAATCGCTCCAATTGGGCCCATCGCCTCAGTTTGGCAGCGGATTAGATATATGTATAAGTGGGGATGACCTTGGGTCGAAATTCAGTTTTACCCCATTTTGGGGGGGAGGGGGTGCTGAAGGGCCAAGGACACAAAAATTGTTCCTTTTCGAACTAATTGATATATAGAAACAAAGTTGCATAACATATCGAAAAATCAACCTCCTAGGTCAATTAGGAGGGGATATATGGGGGTTTCTCCCTTTTTGACCTAGAAAAAGGGCTGTCCTCTCCCCCTCCCATCTCTCCACCAAATTGAGCTAGGAAGTTGAAATTTGGTATGTAGATTCAGTATAGGTCGTATATGTGTCTTTTGGTGGTATCGACTTTTTAGCCACATTGCACTCCCCCCTCGCCTTCTCCTTACCAGTACCACAACATTGGGAAAACGTGATGATTTTTTTCAATTCACATAATTCTAACTTTGTGATCGGTAAGAAAGTTCATTTTTTCAAAATTTTACCCTCGCTCGGACCTACCATTTAATTTTTCTTTGTAAATTCAGACCCAAAAAATAATGCACAGAAAAAGTTGAAAGCGCCGCTTTCGAGCTATTTCTGGCTACGCCTCTGAAAATACGGTGATAAAGACTTAGTTAGAGCACCAACTAAATTTTCATTTGTACGTAACGAATTTTAGTGCTTTAGCTTAACGGGAGGCTTGAGCGAGGGGTGAAGTGAGGTAAAGTGGGATTATGCGAGGAACTATCTTTTCTCAAGCTCGTAAGGCGGAAAACTCTTCATATATGTCCTTCTAATTGTTGTTGGAGGTAAATTTTAAAGACTTGTTAATAACTGAAACCGCATAAAAATACTTTTAAGGTCTTGAGTGAGCGCACTGGGGCTGAAAAGTAAAACCCCTTTGAAAAAGTCTTATCTATAACTCCAAACGGTCTTTTATCGAGGTCAAATAGAGAAAAACCTTACATATCTCTCCTCCTAACTGATGTGGGAAGCTCATTTTAGAACATGTTTGTGCAACTTTTGATGCTTTATCGATTGGTTCAAAAATGAAATATCATTTAGATTTTTAGATTTTTGCCTCTTAGCAGCACTTCTTCCAAATTTGAGCATAGCTGAATTTCGAACTAAAGTCATCCCCTTTCATATCAAATACACCTCCAATCCGATTCTATTGGCCCGATTCGGGCAATTCCAGCCGGTTTGAAGCCGGGTAAATGATTTATGTCTTCGGGAAAAAAATAGAATTAAATATCTGAAATTGCCAAAAATCGTCTTAATGCTCTTCTAGGACCCCAAAACGGATTTTATTGATCCTCTCCTTCTCCTCTGCATTTGCATAGATCGATCTTTCATAATAAGCAAGTGGTTGATGATTTTATCAAAAATCATCTGGCTTAAAGACTGCCTAGTACCGCCACCTTTTGAGATAAGGGGTCCAAATTTTGTGTGGTGCATTTCTCATTCAAACTGAGTATCCGTAGTAAAAATTGTTGAAATCGAGGAATTAGTTCCTTTCCTAACCCACCCTCACGCATATTTAAGAAGTATGGATATTCTTGTCAATCTTTGATCTCTCATAACTTCTACAATTTTGATCTTAGGCAAAAAATGATACACATGTTTTATGCTCGGTTTGTTGACTCAAAATTTTGGAAATTTTGTAAATATACGTGATTTGAACGTGAAGTCGACACGGGTTAACGTACTTCGATTTGAGCGAAATACAGGAGGGGGAGTAAAAGGAAAAAATTTAAGGAGTATGTGTTTTAAAATTCCTACTTTTGCAAAAGAAAGGGTCACTGGGAGGGTGGGGGGGGAGGTAAATTTCTGAATATCAATGGAAATTACTTTTTGTGTGTTATGCTGAAAATATAATATTCCAGTCGTAAAATTATTTCAAATGATCTCTTTGAGAGAAAACGATCTCCCTGTACAATTTTTTTCATCTAGAAAATTTTCGTACCTTTTTTTTTCAAAATTTAATATATTTTAGTTTCAACTTAAATTTCTGTGAATGATGGTACCGGAAATTTTAGGACTTCCAATTGACTAGTCGACATGGACGTGGGCCATGAAATAGATTTTATTCACTCTCCTCCCCTCCCTCTCAGAAATGTTTCCAAGGGGGTTTCGGGTATCTGACCCTAATTCTTCCCTCTCTTTATGGTAAAAAATTGAAAAATTTTTACATATAATGCCATTTCTTTTATTCCAAAAAATGCACTTTTTGATCGTTGACAAGGTTTATTTTTTCAAAATTTCGCTCTCTCTTTTCATAACTGTGAATTCAACCCCCCCCCCCCAAACAGTACATGGAAAAAGTGGAAACCTCCGATTTTTTGAGTCAGTCTTAACTATGCCACTGTCTCCTCCTTCTAGAAAGGTTTCTAGTTGATAGATGGGAATAGTAAATTATTATTCTAAAAATAATTGGAAAATATCCATAAAGTACTTATAAAAGAGGAAAGTAAAATACATAGTTTTAAAATTGGAAAAAGTGAATTCGTAAATATTTAGCAGCTCGACATAAGTATACGAGTACACATGCAATCAATCCTTTAGCTCTCATTTCCTTACAAATTCCGTGTAATTCCAATATAACAAAATTGAACTCAAGCCACAGATTACATAGTAATCGCAAATATATATATACCTATCTCTTGGTAATTTGAATTTTTCGTTTCTCTGCAGTATCTTTTCTTCAACCAGCTACGTAAGAAAAAAAAAATTCAAATCATTCTACAACTCTACGGGGGCAATATCTTAATTTGGAGTAAAAAAAAAAAAATCAGAAGAAAATCCGGCTATTAGATATACTATATACCTTTATACTTCTCTATCTCAGCCTACCGCAACGAACCGGCGACGTTTTTATTTTATTTTTTCTACTTTAGTACGTAAAAGTATATGAATTTTAAACGCTAAGAGAGATAGTTCCAAGAAGAATTGGCTTCGGGCTAAAACTAAACTAGAGATGTAGAAAAAAATAAATATACCAAACTGGAATGAAATTACTTTCCGAGAAGATATTTTAGTCGAAAATTTTGCGACGAGCTGTAAATGAGTAAGATTAAAAGCAGGTAGAAGTAGGGGGGGGGGAGAAGTAGTGAAAAAAAAAAACTCCACGACACGACGAAGAAGTTGAATTAGCCGTCTATAAGTGGCTTTGAATAAATGATCAACTTCAAATAAAGGATGCATTTTTTATCTCTCGACTATAAGAGGAGGCGTGGTTTACCGTTCATATTTACCGGTAAATTATCACGTTGAGCTTTTCGCAGACGAGACGGTGATAAATCATCGTACAACGAGGGCACACACAAGTCGGATAAGATTTAAAAAAGAATAAAAACCATAGAATGAGGAGAAGCTGCAAAGAGGAAAATGTCGTATTGAGAGCTGTATACGTTCGTAAAGCAGAAAGATTGTATCTTGTTTTATTTCATGGCCGGGCCGGGCGGACGGGCGGCCGGGCTTGGAACTGGGGCCGAGCTTATAAAAACGATGTTGTGACATCTGTATCGTACACACGCATACCCTTAACCTATGTAAATTATGTAATGGTTTCGTCTTTCGTCGTTGTCGTCGTCGTCGTTGTCGTCGTTGTTGTTGTTGTTGTTTTCGTCGTCGTATAGCCTGTTCACTGTTCAGTCGCAATATTGGTTTAACGGTGTTGAATATTTCACACATCTAGCATCTCTTTTTCTCCTTCCTCTAGGCCTTCCTTTATTTTGCCTTTTTTTTTTCTTTATACTCCGGTGTATATCTTTTCGTATCTAGATGTGTACTTATGTGTAGGTAGGTAGGTAAGTAGGTAGGTACCTAGTTGTCGCATACCCGTATAAAATATTCATTTTGTTTGATCCGGTATTGGTAGGTCTAGGTACTTGGTAGATAGAGGCGTTTGGCGTTTATTTTTTTTTTCTCCATTCTGCTACAGGTTAGACGAGTAGATGTCCGTTTCCAGCTACCGAATTCGTCTCAGTCTATTTGCATCCGTGTGTAAGGCTAGCGTACTCTTATTACATACATCTACTGTACATGTACTTAGAGTCGATCAAAGAAGGTCATTTTGTAGAGAGAAAATTGCCATTTTTCTCTACCTTCACGTTTATCTACTTAAACGGGCGTTGTGTGCGCAAATTTATACACCGATTATCGTCGTTTCGAAACCGGTTTCCGAGCGGAATAATCAATTTTATAGCCGTCAATGTTGACTTTTGTATGTTGATGATGTTTTGTCGTGTGTATTAAATTTCATGAGAATTTTTTCATTTTTTTTTTTTTTTTACGTTGATCGGTGTGCTAATTTTCAGCTGCTTTAGAAAATAAATAAGGAAAATTAGGAATAAATTGGGAAAGGTTGAAACTCGCCCGAAATGCAAATGATGGTACTTTGATTGGAAGTTTATCACTCAAATAGTGTAAAAGTGAACGAAAAAAAAAAAAAAATGAAAAATATGTATTTTATCGTTAATAAATTAGAAATCAAAATTATGAAAGGTTGTAAAAATTTATTAATTTTGTTGCACGACGAGTGTGCCTGGTGAAATTGGTTGGGCACGGGGGGGGGAGTATAATTTTAACGGAGAAGTAAAAAGTACTTGAATGTGATGTTTTTATGAATTTTGGTACCAGGAGGAAGCATCACATTCAATTTAAGAGCTTCCTTAGTGAGCTTTAGAGTACAAAATTGTATTGAATAATGTATAAAAAATATTTTGAAAAGAAATTTTGAAATTTTTATAGAGAAAAAAAAATGTTTAAATAGCCAGGGTATTAATCTTTTTGAAGTAAATTCATTCCAACGGACTACTCTGGAAGTTCATGAACAAGGTGTATGGTACAGGTACACTTTCAGAGGGCTTCAAAGCTGTAAATTTTGTACCAATTCCAGTGAAGAATAACTCCCAAAAGTGCGTTGAATACAGAACCAACGCATTAATAAGCCCCGCCCCCCTCAAGTTGTTGCTCACTCATCAATGCCAGGATTTCGAGGAAATTAGATGAAAATCTAAGTAAAACTCAATGTGACTTTGTATAGCAAAGATAGGATCCAGAGATCCGATTGCCCTGTTGCGAATGGTCATTCAGAGAATTTTGAACGCAAACAGAGGAATCATCAAGTGTTTTATAGATTATGGAAAAGCAGTTGAGCGTGTCAACTATGAGGAAATGATGAAGGTCCTGAAGCAGTACAATGTTGATGGCAAAGATCTACGACAAATCCAAAATCTGTACTGCAATCAAAGTGACAACAAAAAAGATCGGAAAGAATACTAGAACAATAAATGAAGCATAATGAAGAGAGTGAGGCAAAGATGTATGAACTGAAAAAAAAACCAACGCTTCGCGTGCCTTTTGGGAACCTCGACTTTTCAACCACGTTGCACCCTCTTACAGCTCCAAAAATATAGTTTTTTGGTCAGTTTTTCTTATTTTTTGAGTTTGTTTTTCGCAGAATTCCCCTCCAAATTGAGCTAGGAAGTTGAAATTTGGTATGTACATTTAGTAGGAGCCCTAGGTGTGTCTTGTGTTAAGGGTACGAAGGGTTCAATGGGGCTAAAAAGTCAAGGCCACAAAAAAAGCATCTAGGGTCTTACTAAATGTACTTACCAAATTTCAACTTCCTAGCTTAATTTGGGAGTTATGCAAAGAGCAAACTCAAAAAAGAAGAAAAACCTACTAAAAAGACCCCCAAAAGGCACATTTAGAGCCCCTATTAAATTTACATACCAAATTTTAATTTTGTAGTTCAATTTGGCAGGGGATAGAGGAGGAACAGCTCTACTTTTAGGATGGAAAATGGGGAAACCCTCACATCTCCCCTCCTAATTCACTTATGAGACTAATTTTCGGATTTGTTGTGCAACTTTAAATTTTTCATCGATAAGTTCAAAATGAACTATTTTTGCATTTTTGGCCCCTCAACACTCCTCCCCCAAATTTGGGTACAACTGAATTTTGACCCAAGCTCGTCTTCATTTATTTACACATAATCGGGCCTCAAACTGAGCTGATTGACCGAATTGTAGAGATTTTGGTCAGTATTGAGCAGAGTAAATGATTTTAGTGTGGAGGGGGGAGGAAGGGTTGGAGGGTGCATAAAAATCTGACATGGCCAAAAATGGTCGTAAAGCTCTTCTAGGACTCTAAAACGGATTTTGTTGATCCCCCCCGCATCCGCCGTAGCTTGATAGACTGTCACAGCCGGATTTTCATTCACAATATGACATAGAAAATCCGACTAAAAATTGATAATTTCTGAGGTAATCGATGAAAAATCCGACGTTGTATAACATATTAAAAAACCAGCCCCTACATCAATTAGGAGCCGGGCTATTTCACCCTTATCTCATCTTCAGTATCCTTGCAACCCCTTGCACAATTTCAAAAATACAGTCTTTGGACCGGTTTTTCTTATTTTCTAGGTTTGTGGCTGACATAAATTACCCTTCCCACCCGACATCCTCCATAGAACTAAGACATTGAAATTTTTCTAGAATACTGTACAACCAGTTTTAGCCATGTTAGATATTTATTCAAATTTCTTTCTCAAAACTAAAAACTTATTTACCGCATTAAGCGGACAATGCTTTCATCGCTCTGGTGCACGAGGCCATCCAAATATCCGAATTTTTAACCGTCATTCCTAAGGAGTATTCTCCCTCCTCCCTCTATCAATGGTCCAGTTCTTCGAACTTTTCGCTTGCTGTTGATTCAGTAATCAGCTTATTTCACTTGTTTATAAGTATTTAGCTACTTCGATCTTTTTCGACATTAGTAGTAGAATGGTACTAGGTTCGCCGCCAAAATCGTTCAAATTTTGGGTATAGGTTTCGATTGGCAGACCATTTGATGTTCTGGAGTGGGAATGACCTCAGGTGCAAATTCAGTCATGTCCGAATTTGGGGGAGGGGATGTCATAGAACTAAAATTGAAAAAATGGTTCATTTTTGAATCAATCGATAGACAATTCTTGGTTGCATAACATATCGAAAAATCGGCTTCCTATATCAATTAGGAGGGGAGGTATGAGAGGTTTTCTCTTTGTTGACCTTGAAAAAACGCAGTTCCTCTCCTATTTCCCCTTCAAATTGAGCTAGCAAGTTGAAATTCGGTATGTAGAGTTGGTAGAAGTCATAGATTTGCCTATTGGTGGTTTTCGACTTTTCAGACCAATTGTGCCCCTTTACAGTACAATAATGTAGATTTTTAGATGAGTTTACTTATATTTTGAGTTTGTTTCACGAAAATCGGGCTGAAAAAACATCGCAAATGATGTTTTTTTCACTTCATTGTGTCACTTTTATCGATAAAACAATTTCAATCATTCATGGCGGCTAAAAAAAAAAAAAAATACAGAAAGGCGCATCATTAAATTTAAGCGGAAACCAGCGCAATCAACTATGTGAATTTTTTTTATACTTTGATCGTAGCAGACGTACAGATAGCGAAAGGAAGTAACACATCTTGTATAAATTTTTTTCTGCATTCAGAGTCGTCGAACCGAACCCTCGACAATATGTATCTTGGTAACACATTTGGTAAAAGGAAGTCGTTGAAAAGGCAGTTTTAACTTAAAACGTGTTATTGTATATTCTAAACCATATACTTTTCTCGTGAATGATTTGTTGATGTCCTGGAGAGTAGAATAAAATGAAACGTAAGACGTACTTGATGAAAGAGTGAGCTGGTGTGGTCGTATTTGTATACAAATTTTTGGCCTGATTTTCTATGTCATATTGTGAATGATAACCAGGCTATTACAATCTATCGACCAATATCGGTTATCGGTTAGGGGCGAGGGGAATATCAATAAAATCCGTTTTGGGGTCCTACAACACCATGAAGACAATTTTTGGCCACATCAGATATTCTTATTTTTATTTTTTATTTTTTTCTCCCACACATTGAAATCATTTACTTTGCTCAATACTGACCAAAATCGCTCAATCGGCTCAGTTTGGCGGTGAATTAGATATGTATGAGTGGAGATAACCTGGGGTCAAAATTAAGTTTTGCCCCATTTTGGGTGAGGGGGTGCTGAGAGGCCAAAAACACAAAAATTGTTCTTTTTTGAGCCAATTGATAGAGAAACCAAAGCTGCATAACATATCGAAAAATCAACCTCTTAGGTCAATTAGGAGGGGAGATATGAGGGTTTCCCCATTTTTGAACTTGAAAACGGGCTGTTTCTCCCTTATCTCCTCACCAAAATGAGCTAAGAAGTTGAAATATTCGGTACGTGCATTTAGTAAGGGCCCTATATGTGCATTTTTAGAGTTCTGACTTTTCTGCTCCATTTCACCTCCCCCCCCTCACAGCCCCAAAAATGTGTTTTTTGGTCAAGTTTTCTCATTTTTTGAATTTTACGAGTTTGTTCCTCGTATAACTCTCTTCCAAATTGAGCTAGGAAGTTGAAATTAGGTATGTACTGTGTGTAAAGACCCTCAGATGTGCCTTCTCGAGGGTTTTTGGCTTTTTAGCCCCATTGAACCCTTCCTACCCTCAATGCTGATTAGGAAAAATGCATCGCATAGCGATGCTTTTTTTCAATTCTTATGAATGTAATATGTTACGAAAATCAGGCTGAAAAAGCATCGCTTTGCGATGCTTTTTTTTTCATTTCAACTCATATGTGGTGATAGTGGGTACTGGATGCTGGGTAGATTTATTCCATCAGACTTTGTTGTGTGAAATTTTGAAATATATTTGGTTGGTTGTCATCTTACCAGCCTAAGGTGTCTCATCATAGGGGAGCTAAAACAAAACACCCATCGTAAGAGCTTATTAGGGTTCGATAAAGTACCGAAACACAGAGAGCGAGAGAGAGAGAGAGAGAGAGAGAGAGAGAGAGAGAGAGAGAGAGAAC